>JAOYSI010004271.1:3798-14443 GCA_025775065.1 Hiodon alosoides
CTGTGTAGTCTGACTGCAGGATTAAACACTGCAGTCTTTACTATGCTGTGTAGTCTGACTGCGGGATTAAACACTGCAGTCTTTACTATGCTGTGTAGTCTGACTGCGGGATTAAACACTGCGGTCTTTACCATGCTGTGGAGTCTGATTGCAGTATTAAACAGCAGTCTGTGTAATCCAAAAAGGTATCTAATCAGAAAGTGCTTCAAAGCCCCCAGCAAAAGGGAAACATTAAGGAAAAGGGAACAAAATCTGGCTGAGAGGTCCATGTGACTCATTCATGTGACTGCGTCCCTCCCTCTCTCAGGAGCCTGAGTCTGATCCATGCCATGGATGAAAACTATGATGTGGACCTGGTCTACATCACCGAGCGCATCATTTCTGTGGCCTTCCCAAGCAGCGCAGAGGAGGAGGGCTACAGTGCCAACCTCAAGGAGGTGGCCTCCATGCTGAGGTCCAAGCATGGAGAGCACTATCTGGTAGCTAGAGTTGTTCTGTTTAAACTTTGATTTCTCCTATCATAGTGACAATACTTCGCCCATAAACGAGTCCTGCTTCAGTCTACAAGGATGCTCTTGTTTTGCCAACAGCTCTTCAACCTCAGCGAGAGAAGATATGACATAGTCAAGCTGAACCCAAAGGTAAGCGTATTCGCCGGCCTGTGTCGTGGCCACAGTGCTACGATGCCAATTTTGGCGTTGACCGCCTGCGTATCTCCCTCAGGTATTGGACTTTGGTTGGCCAGACCACCATGCCCCAGCCCTGGACAAGATCTGCAGTATTTGCAAAGCCATGGACACCTGGATTAACGCGGACCCACACAATGTGGTAGTCCTGCACAACAAGGTGAGATAAATCTTCACCTCACTCTTTCTATTTTATCGTCTACTTCAAAGTTATTTGTAGCTGTATTGTTTGCTAAGGCGTCCAAACTTCATGGGCAAACAATAGCATAATGGATTGTTGTGAGGCTTTTAGTACATGGACATGGCACAATAAATTCAGTAGTTAATGTAGCAATGGATATAACTGTTGGACGATCTTTTCAGCTGCCTTCCAGTCTGCTGTATGAGTCAACCACTGGAAAAGAGGCCAACCTCTCAACAATGAGTCTGGCATTCATTATGACTTCCTCAGGTTCCATGCCACGTGTCAAAAATATATGCAATTGTTGATTGTTTTTGTGAGATAAGCATAGATACAAGCCATCTTCCTAACAACCATTCTTATTCATCTTTGTAATCTGGCCGTGTAGACAGCAGATGGCGTTCCCCTGCCGTCCTCTCTGTTATGGACTTATTCAGGCTTGATGTTTTATCTCTAGGCCACCATGTTAGTGCAACCCTTGTGTTATCACAGGGAGATAACACTTTCAGTGTGGAGAGCTTTTTCAGTTCGCCTGTGTTTGGATTAGGAATATGTTCAATGCCACACAGACGTTAGGAAGCCTGAGAGGTTGACTGGTAGTGTCGGATATTGTCTGTGACAGTCTCATCACCCTGCATTGGTCAGTATTCCTGTGCCATGCGTGTTATTTTGTACCCGAAATCGTTATTTCGTTTGGATTTTTGAGTCTTTGTGTTTGGGGGAATTACTCATACCGCCAACTGCCTGTTGATGTTTTTAAGAACAGGAATTCCACAGGTTCATGTAGAGTTTGTGAAAACAGGGACAGGGAGCGTGTATGTTATCTAACATGCCCACAGCACAAACCTTTCCCAACATTGTGTAAAATGTCAACAGTTACATCGACCAGCGCCTGACCCTGGTGTTAGAGAACCGTTGTTAACCTCAACCTCCATTTTAAGCAAAAACAACTGTTTTATTTGTACTCCATCCATCAATAAGTTCTGGAATAAGTCCATTTTTAAAGGGTAGATCATTTGTCTGCAGGATAAATTAATTGTGGTGTGTAGATAAATAAGGTGTATATATTTATGTTAACTCACAGTATTTTTAACTAATGACGAAGTGGGAGAACTGAGCCTTCATTCAGAAAGCCTCATTGGATTAAATGTCTTCTTGTTGTTCCACACACAATTTAAAAGTAGCATTTCCCAATGTGGTGTGTGTGTGTGTGTGTGTTTGTGTGTCTTGACTTTTCTGTCAAATAAATTTTCCTCACATTTTACCAACACTAAAGTGTGGAGGCTACATTCAAACCCTATTTCACTTTGTTGGTTTCTAAGCCTCACTCTGGACATCGCTCTCTCCCCCTGTAGGGTAATCGTGGGCGGACTGGGGTGGTGGTTGCCGCTTATATGCATTACAGCAACATATCCGCCAGGTAAGAGCAACAGTAACCAAAGGCCAGAGCACAAGAAAACGCTCCGGTGTGCAGTCCACATTGGGCCTCATGTGTGTGTCGTGAGGTGGGTGTCCCGCTCGTACGGGTGTCGCGTTCGTACGGGTGTGGCGCTCGTACGGGTGTGGCGCTCGTACGGGGGTGAAAGTGACTGACTTAATTAGTCACTCGCTGATTTTGTAAATTACATAAAATCTCATTCGCATTAGGACTCTTTTTAAACGATAGACGCCATGTGGCATCCAATACAATTTGCGTTTCCACTTTAACATAACGCAGTGATTGCAGTTCAGACAGAGGTAAGTATGAACGTTTGAACCAGTTTTGTCTCCTGGAGTGCAGTGCTGACCAGGCCCTGGACAGGTTTGCCATGAAGAGGTTTTATGAAGACAAGGTGCTTCCTGTGGGTCAACCCTCCCAAAAAAGGTCAGTTTCACTCAACCCCTTCCAATTTACTCTGTGGCTTTGACCCCTGGGTGGACTTCCATTATACAACACCTTCTCAACAGAGTGTGGGAATGAACTTCCCTCTCAACCCTTATCTCCAAATTAGGGCTAATTGCAGTAATTGAGAGTAATTATTTTCTTAGAGAGCGAGAGTTTTTAGTCCACTTGCAGGAGACAAATTTCTGCTGTCCTCACTGGGCTTTGATATTTAATCCCGTTCCTCTAATTGTTTTACCTTTTCACATTATCTGCTATAAACAAAAAATAATCCTTCTGTTTTTGGAACAATGGATTCTTTGTGACACCACACGGGCAGCCAACAGAGAAAAGATTTCTCCTTTGAAGGGTATAATAAATCTTTTGTTGTGAAGTTAAGATACAGTGTGATATGTCGGGCCAACATCGACACTTTTTTCTTGTATTTTCTTGCTCTGTGTGTACTTTTTTTGCAGCTCCTGCTTTCTGAAGTCCTGTATTCTTGTGGATCAACGTAACCACATTCTTTGATCCATTCTTATGAGCTAATGAACAGAAAATAAATTAAATATCTGTGAGCTGACGGAGCCAGTCCAAGACTCCCCCAGTTAGGAGAGCTGACACCCCTGGCCACGAGAGGCTTTTCGACAGACACACTCTAGTGTTAGGCCCCAACACTGCTATTTCCTGACCAAGGTATAATTAGCCGGAGGCTATTGCCCAGTGGTCTGCTGTTATTATGGGACGAACGCATACGCGGAGTTATTAAAGAAAGAGCTGGGTTTCCAAACCAGAATCCAATGAGCCACTCTCAGTCACTTTGTTTTGTTAGACCTCTGCGCACACTTCTAGCAGAAATATTTCCATTCTGGGCAATTCCATTTGGAAATAAAGCCCTCTGCTTATGTAGAATGAAATCTTTTTTCGGTTGTCAAAAAAATCCTGATCTTATGAACATGTAATTCCTGCAAATAGGCATTACCAATAAATGTGCTCCTGGCAGAGAACTGTACATTAGAAAAGCTTTTTGTGCAGATTGGCCGGATAGCATTCCTGTTGATGAAAAACAGTTGTGTGGTGGGGATGCATGTCGAAGACGGCGCCAGGCCACTCAAGGTTTCACCCCTGGGTGTTTCAGACAAGTGGGGCTTGGGGCAAGCCGTGTACACTGGGACCCCTGCCAGGAGACATTAGGATTGTGCCAGGGCGCACGGGTGCATCCCTCCACTACAGCTGTGATGAGTAATTAGTTATTCCACCATGGGTGAGCGTGTTCTGTGCCCCACTTAAACTGCAGTCTTTCACAATGGACAAGGAACACTCAATTAAAAAGTGAGATGAGCTAACCCTGTGCAACATCTCGGCACGGCCCCATGAGGTGTCGAAAGAATGGAATCGGTCCTCCAGACAGAAACCGGTGCCACTGGGGCGAGATGCCTCTCGTGCAGTAACATGGGACAAGTCACTGGGCCTTGGTGTGAATCTGTCCCTGTACATGACGATATGACGCCCCCGTTTTTTTATCCGAGGGTACGGGAAGAGTGGAAGCTTTGGAACCTTCCAGAAATAGCATAGCATTTAGTTGCTTAGTGTATCAGTAGCGACTTGTGATCTTACATTATATACTTGTGATCTGACATCATATCCATTTATACATATGGCTAGTTCCTGAAAGCAATTGAAATTTTTTGCCTATGTAAAGGGGCACTACGGCCGTGCCATCGCTCGTGTTTGAGCCAAAAAACTCCCGATCAGAAGGCTTTATCCAGCACCCACACTGCTGCCATAGCCTAAGGGTATCATGTTGTGAGGGTTTCCTTGAGGGGCGTTTTTCAAACTCAGTATGATGCCTTTGGAGTTTGCTTCTTGGTCTAATGCACTTGGACAATAAGCACACTCGAAATGGAGCCTATATTTAGAGGATATTTGCTGGTTGAGTATTCAAAGTGAAGAATATACAAGGTAGTGTTACTGGCATTGATGTGTGTGGAAAACAGTGCACAGTGTGTTTCGATCTAACTAAAGTATTGGGTAGCACCTCAGTTAAATAATGCCCTCTTTATTATAGCTGGTTTGTGTATCTTGGTGTGTGTCGAACAATCCCATGCTTTCACAGATATGTGCAGTATTTCAGTGGCCTCCTGTCGGGGCACATCAAGATCAACAACAAGCCCTTGTTCTTACACCACGTCATCATGCACGGGATCCCCAACTTCGAGGCCAAAGGAGGTGAGCCTCCTTTCCATTATTTGGAAAAATCATCGGTGAAAAAAACAAAACGTCGTTTAAACTAGGGAATCACGTGTGCGCCCGAACGCCAGGCAGACCAATCAGGAGAGCCGACCAGGAGTTGCTTTAATTCTGTGGTGGAACAGTTTCAAACGGGACTGGATCCTCTTTGGGCCCTCTTTGGGCCCTCGAAACTGTTGACACTGACCGTTTCCTTTTTTTTCCCTTCTCTAATTCGTCTCCAGGTTGCCGACCTTTTCTCAAGATCTACCAGGCCATGCAGCCTATCTACACATCTGGCATCTAGTAAGAACTAGCCTCTGTTTTTTACTACATACCTCAACTCCCTTTCTCACACTATAGTGGCACGGTGCCCAATCACGTCAGGCTTATAACAGTCAGTAAAATGGGCGCCGCCTTCCCCCCCGAACCTCCGCCCAGCTGTGAGGAATAGTTTGACAATCTGGCCGTCTCACCCTATTTTCCAAAAACACCAGCACAGATGGGTATTTACAGTATTTATGTACTGTTTCTGTCCTCCCACAATAACATCTCAATTTTCAACGATTTGACTCAGTAGCTGCGACGTTGGCGGTAATCGCGTGAGTCTAATAGTCAAATAAATTTATTGGTGGCTTCATGGCCAGTGTGGGAATTTCTGAGGTTCCGTTTTCACTGAAGACTTTTCATCAAGGCCCGTTTCAGCCATCTGGGTTTGACATACGTAGCGTGTCCCTCCTTCAGGGATAAGTCACTAAGCCCCACCTGTGAGAGAATATGAGCGGCTGAGCTCTCATCGACGGCCCTGAGCTGTCACGGACTTCATGGTTCTTACAGTACTGTCAGGGATGAAATAAACCTGGATGGAGGCGACAGATTGCATACAGACGTTTTCTGCTCTACCTTTAAATTCCTTGAAGATCTCTGGTTGCTTGATTTTTAATGGCTTTTGTTCCAGGCACTAGGACTGACCGTGTGCTGTGTTAAACGTATCTCTCAGTACCCCACAGCACTTGCGTCGTCAGCTCTGTGGTGATTACTATAGTGCTGAGAGTAACACACATCTCCCGTCTGAACTTTGCAGTAATGTCCAAGGAGACAGTCAGACCAGCATCTGCATCACCATTGAACCAGGCCTGCTTCTGAAGGGGGATATTCTGGTAAATATACACATTGTTCTGCTTTCCTACTGTTCCTCTACATTTTTCATTACAAGCTAAAAGGTCTTTTAAAAACGTTGCTGTCATTTAAAATAATAATTTTTTAAATAGCATAGTACGTTCCTCTTCAGACCTTTCGTTTGGTTTCTTTCTTCTGAGAATTTATCTCAGAAGACTAAGAAAAGAAAATTAATGAAGAGAAATGAAATGCTAACGTTTAAGTTTTAGGCGGTGTAGGGGTTGAATCGATGGATTGGTAGAAATTCACTAGGGAGCATCTGGAAAATGAAAGGTACGATCTGGGCATCAGCAAGCAGCATTGGTTCTCCTGGGCTTCGTGCCGTTAAAGGCCTGTCTGTGAGCGTGGCCCCAGAGGGCATGGGCCACATATAAGCCCATATTGCATGAAATGGCCCTTGAGGCCCCCGATGCTTGAGACCAGGAACATGACACGTTTTGAAGGATGCAAAGATCATCAGTGAGGAGACTTTCTGCGGAGGTGGCCAGAGTTGAGGTTCTGCCCTTTGCACAGGTCCAGAGCAGAGTAAACCAAGGGTGCAACTAAATCACATCTTTAAATCTCTATGTCTTCTCCGAGAGCCTTAAAAGCAAGCACATCAGGAGATTTACGTCTCTGAAACAGAGGGTGCCAGGCATCTCCTGTAATTTAGTAATGCGTATTCACATAGCTACACACACGCACATTTAGATTTGTTCTGTAAAACGTACCATTTTTGACCCTCTGAGAGAGAAAAATATGCTGCCCCCTAGTGTTCTGTCATGGGGTGAAAGCGCACACGGGAGTTTTCCTTTTTTTACCTTCTTTTTTGCTGTTTACTGCTTCATGTGAGTAGAACATCTGCGCATTCCTAGGATACGTTTTTCTATCTCCACTCTCCCATTAACTGTCTGAAGGAGAGATTTCTCAGGCCTCAAGTCTCAGTGCATCATTTCTTCTTTCTTAATTTTATTTATTAGATTACAACAATCAAAAAATCAGAATTCACACAATTGGCTTCCAGTTCCAGGGGGTCCAGTTTCCGGAAACTAGGAAATCTGGGTTCTGGTTCCGGATATTAGGCCCTCTGTGCAGCTTTGCCGACCCCTCTGTTGTATTCTCTCCACACAGCTGAAATGTTACCACAAGCGCTTCCGCAGTCCCTCCAGGGATGTGATATTTCGGGTGCAGTTCCACACCTGCGCCGTGCATGACCTGGGTGTGGTCTTCGGCAAGGACGAGCTGGACGAGACCTTCAGAGGTGTGGTTTCTTTCGTGTGATCTCCCTTTGCGTCGTAACGAGTTGAAATCGATTCTGTGTAGAAACAAAAGTCCACATTACTTGGCAATGCATCGGAGTGCAGTGTCGAAGCAAGCATTTACGTGGCTGCTGTTGTTCCTCTGCTGTTACAGATGACAGATTCCCAGAGTATGGCAAAGTGGAGTTCGTGTTTTCCTTTGGGCCAGAGAAAATCCAAGGTAAGCACTCTTCCTCTGGCCTCTCATTCTCGGGAGAATTAAGGAAGCAAGGCTGTCCTGTAAGCCAACAATCCAGATCTTTATCGTAGCCCCTCTGCGGAGCAGGCTATGGTGTTTTCCCATTCGGGTGTCAGCAGTGTAGACGGTGTTTATTGGAGGACTCCTCCATGAGCCTGCCCAATGCGCATGTTCCCAGGGATGGACCACCTGGAAAACGGCCCAAGTGTCTCCGTGGACTACAACACCCAGGACCCGCTGATCCGCTGGGACTCTTACGAGAACTTCAACATGCACTGTGAGGACAACATGGAGGGTGAGTGCCCTCTGTTGATACAGATATAAACATACTCTCTTCCCTTTCTTTGCTCTCGCACACCACCCACCAGCAGCATTCACACGTGTCTCTAGCCATTCATAACTCACGCACCACACGCACAGTCCCACCGCGAGGCGATTCCTAAACACTAACATATGACCCGTTCGACTGGTGAAATCTCTCTCGCCTCTCCCGCCGACGGCGCACAAGCCAGAGACTGCACTTGTGAGCTTTGTCCGTTCAATCTTAATTCCAGCTGCTGCCAAAAAACTGTGCTCAAGCCAGATCCGTTAGGATCACCTGCAGAGTTTCAGACCGTGTGGGTCCCCTCTAAAGCACATAATGCTGAGTGCTAATGCGTGCGGCTCAGTTAAACATGGGCTCGTTTTACCTCTGATAAGGTGGTACCTGATGAGAGTGGACATTTGTTAAATTTGACACCTTGGCTTAGAAAAAGCCAGTGTGTTATCCGAATGCCTGTGTTTTTTTTTTTTTTAATGAACCTTGGTTTTCCTCTTGGTCAGCATCTATCTGCCAACTTCGTCTACCCACAGACGTCGTCTTATGACAAAGCCAAATGTACTTCATGTCATTAGTATTTAATGGGATTCCATAGAGAATCGTTCTTTACACGCACCTGTTCCTGATGGGTTGGTGGGCTTGTGAACCTAATTGGATGCCACTGAATGGGAAGATGGGTCAAGGCTGTGTTTAGGTCCTTTACCAGCTAAACAGGGTGAAATGAGTCTTCATCTGGTTTGGTTAGTGCAGCTAGGACTTGCTTTTTTAGTGTAAGAATTTGTTTTTTTTCATTGACAGCCGCGAATGCTCCGAGGAATGCTAACGACCGGAAGCTCGGGTGGACAAAGCCCGTTTTTTTTTTTTGCAGTGTAACGGTAAACGGAGACAAGGGACCCCTTGGTGCCCCGTGAAACTGGAGGAAGTCGGGGTACCTTGGGGTGGCTGTGATTTACGGGGTCTAGAAGGGGGCATCGGGTCAGCAGGCCACGAGGTGTAAGGGAGTCAGCTGTGGAGTAGAGAAAGTGCTGGTCAGGGCGATTTCTACACACTAATAGAGTCCTTGGGACGGCCTCCGTCCTGTCACTGAATTTCTCTTAATGATGAATTGTCACTATTTGGCATTCTTCACAGTCCTGCCATGCGTGCCTTACCAAAAAAATAATAATAATTACCCACTTATAACAGGACGCAGTGAGTGCCTTGACCCAGTTTTAGCATGAACTCAAATGTCATCCACGTCTTCCATTGTTTATATCCCCCGCCTTGCAGGAATTTAATATTGCATGCGACTTTAATCATTCTCTCGTACGGGCAGCAATGGGTGGCAGTTTATTCTCATTTATAACTACACGGTTTAGTTTGGTTCTGTCTGGAACCTAGGTCTTGAGGTCTGGTAATTCCACCAAATGATTGTTGTGGGCTTGTATCAGTAATACACCGCTATCAGCTCTTATGTAATGATAATGTGGGTGTTAAGAGTCTGGTTTGGATAAACCCTCTGATTTGAGTCTGCTAGGAGGTTATTTTGGCCTCATAAGAGAGCAGTCACTCCTATCCTGGGAATTGCTTTTTTTGCCTTTTATTTTTGGATCCCGATGGCTTCGCGAAGCACACGGAGGAGTCACTGTATGAGGCAGAAAAGTTCATGTTTATCTGACCAGGGGTGGCGACAGCGCGTTTCGGGATCCCACACAGATGGTGGTGGAACCAACAGACTGAAAGATTTACGCCCGGTTATGGGCCAGGTCCTCCTGGTGCTCAGCTCTGAGGAACATCTGGGGATCTGACAGTTTGCCACAGGAAGTCCTCAGGGTTCATTTCCAGAACGTTGCACGATGAACACTCGTCTAAACTGGCGGGTAAAGGGATCTCAGCTGGGGTGGGTTCTCTTCCTAATCACCTAAATACTAATACTAAATACGTATGCGCACACCTCAGTCATACATCTTACCTAGCGTGTAAAGTGAACTCGGTATGTGGTGGGTTCTCTTCCTAATCACATCCCGCTAAATACGTATGCACGCACCTCAGTTATACATCTTAACTAGCGCGTAAAGTGAACTCGGTATGTGGAGGGTTCTCTTCCTAATCACATCCCGCTAAATACGTATGCACGCACCTCAGTTATACATCTTAACTAGCGCGTAAAGTGAACTCGGTATGTGGAGGGTTCTCTTCCTAATCACATCCCGCTAAATACGTATGCACACACCTCGGTGACAGACTTTTTTAACTTTGTGAGGATTTCCCAAGGTTTGTTTAAATCTGGAAAACTGGAAGATATACGTGTGTTATCTGTAACGACCCTGCTTTTCCTTTTGGTCAGCGCTGGCCAACTTCACCTACCCTTGGCATCCTACAATTGTCTTATAGTCAAGCCAAATGTACCGCAGATGCCGGCGATATCTCATGGGATTCTATCGTTTTGGATGTGTCTTTTTTAAGGGTTTGGCAGAGGTGTGAACCTCATGTAACTGACACTCCAGCTCCTCTAGGTGTTGAAGAGGCACATGGGAGACCCCTCCACTTTGCTTAATCCCAGCTGTTTGAGCAGACCCGCCATAAAGCGCCCCCTCTGCCTGCCCACCAGGGCTTTAAATAGCTGTGTCAGAAATAGGTGGGCGTCAGTCTCCCAGCCAGCCGCCCCTGGAGCTGTAAGCCGGGGGGGGGGGGGGGGGGGGGGGGGGGGGGGGGGGGGGGGGGGGGGGGGGGGG
>JAOYSI010004272.1:1481-14443 GCA_025775065.1 Hiodon alosoides
TTATACATTTTATGCTCTCTTTTCCTCATACTTGTATTTAATTATACTATTGTTATTCATCTTTATTTTACCCTGCTTTGGAAACACAGGATAACTCCTGTCATGGTAACAAAACCTGTTTGAATCCTTGAATCTTTGAGAGAGACGTCTGTGATTTCTCTCCACACACTGAAGGAACAGGGTTCTGCAATCTGAGCCCTGATAAGACTACCAGAATCTCCACAGGCAAATTGAGATTGAAGGACTTGGCTGGTAGGGTAAGTGGCAGACAAACCGTGAGAGCACAGTGGGAAAGCACCATCTATGCTCCAAAGCCCCGTGTCACCAGCTAGGGAGCTCAGAATCTCCAAATCTGCAAAGGCATCCACTGCCAAATGATTTACCAAATACAAACTCTCCTGAACCTGACCTAATTATTTAAATTAAACAGTCAATGAATTTTTGGAAAAAGTAACCCTACTACCCAAACACATGTAGTTGTGACCATCCATACAGTGTCCATGGAGTGTCTGAAATGTGGATGACAGCACTACAACGCAAGGCAGCCAGGGCTTACCTTGGTAGGGAGTCTTTTCACTTCTCCGACCTTGGAGACGATGGAGCCAGGAAGTTCCAAGCGTGAGGCTGACAGAGGATGGGGAAGGGCTGTGCAAATGGGAAGGGGACGGAGGGTAGAGCTGGCTAGCTGGAGGTGAAACGTTAAGAGGACTGAGAAGCTACACGCATCACATGAAGCCTGTGTAAAGCAGTCTTGACATAACTGATAGTGAGTCACATGCATTGAACATGGACATGGCCCAGGCAACTTAGCACAAGCTAGACAGGCTGGGAGTTATAAATACTGCTCTATATTATGAATTTGTTTTAGTCTTGTCACCATGGTGAGGTTTCCCTACATGTTTATAAAACCTGCCGTTATAAATTAAAACGGTCTTAACAATACTTAAGCCAGGACTTACGACTGGTGGCAGCCTGAGAGAAGAGGCAGTGAGGGGTAGACAAAGGGTAGCCATCCTGGTGGACCTCCAGGATTTTGGGGAGAGGGGTTGCTAGTGACCCCCTGACACCCAGTATTTGAGAAGGAGTTTGTGAACAGATTTTCTCTTTGAGCATGTAGACTAGGTCTCTATCCGAGCTGTACCCTGGAGGCCATCTGGTAGAAAACTAATGAAATGTAGCAGATACGAGCACTGTTAAACAATACCATAAAGCACGAAGACACCAGTTACATGTGTTTCTCTATTTCATGTTTTTGGAGGGCAGACCATGTATTTTTTTATTAAACAAAATAAACCTGTTTACTGCATGATAGATGAGAAGTTATCACTAACTTCTGGTACTTGCAAAATTATATTCGTAATGCTGCCGAACCAACCCATGATAATCGGACACTAATGCATGACATTTTCTTAACGTTAATGAAATGTTGGGGAAATGTTTACGTAATGTCAGAAAAGTGGTATGACAATGCATTAATGGGCAATAGTTAGGGTAGGATGTTAGGGTATACACATCTTTAGTGTGGTACATAGAGGTGATTCTGTACAGTACCAAACAGTTTATCCATGAAGTTTCAGGGAAGTCTTGACACAGGCTGCAACCAGTACCTTACCACAAATGGATAAGCAACGGTGGTCATTAGAGCTTGATGTGAAATACAAACACAGCGCGACACTGTCCCTCGGATTGCTTAAGGTGACGTCTGCCTCATACAGGGATTAAAAAGAGAAGGTTTAATACAAATGAACACTGCACACTTTGAGAGCGCTTCCCCTTAATTGGGCCACATTTAAAAGTACTTGGCCAACTGCAAAGAGAAAACGACGCATGTCTTGGTAAGAGTCCCAAGCCTTACTGGCAGCCCTGTTGCTCCGCCTGCCTATTTTCTGCCCTGCCACGTTCAACTCTCTGCTCCATCAAAGGAACTGGGTCACTCTCGTGGTTGGCACATTGCGCCTGCAAAGGTGGGCCGCGGGTGACGTAGTGGGCAAAGTCCAAAAGGGGGACATTCTTTTTTCTAATGTACTGGATCTGACCGACGCACACAACGCAGGTCACTGCCCATTCCTGCGGCCCACCTGTTGGTTTTTTTGGGGGAATCGCCAGGTGCAGGGGCAGCTCCAATACATTTCTGATGACCTCTTCCAACTAAAATAAACACTGGGCAGGTCTATCATACCTAGAATGACACTATTTATGGCCCGGCTTTGCTAAATTAATACAGGCAGTTGTTGGAGGGCACCGTGACCCTGAACTGGATAAGCGACTACAGAAAATGACTGACTGACCCTTTCAGTAACGTCATGCAACAGTGGCTGTTCTACCTAACCAACCACCGGGAGGAATGCTAGTGGACAGGGGACTTTGGTTTTAAATCATATTTTCAGCCTATTCTTCAAATAATCAAATAATAACTCGCCCATATTCCACAGTTCACCCTTTAAATTGTAAAGAGCATGAAGTTCCCCAATTCTTGTTGATAGCTAACTGGAACTAAACGTTTATCAATTACAAACGGCTAGAAAGGAAACCCAAGCCTTACGCCCCTGGGACAAATTTCTGCACCGAAAGGGGAAATAAATACTCTCATCACCTTCTGCTAGGGCTGTCAGAATGCGCCTCCCTGCTTCTTCCTCTCACCCCACAATGCACACTTTCCCTTGTTTTTACATTGATCCCTCTCCGCGTTCCTGGTTCCCTTGTCCTACCTCCTCCTCCTCTCTGCACTGCTAGAAAGTAGCAACCTGGATGCAAAATATAATGTAGCAGCAGGCTGGGTGTGCTGGCCAGGGGGTCTCGATACTTGCTGCAGAATGTGGCGGGAGCTTGAAAGAGACGTCAGGGCGCCAACGGATTCCCAACACTGGGTCGCGACGCACTGCTGTGGGGTTGAAATGGAGAAAGAGTTGAAGCACTGCCAAAACGTTGAGAGAGAGGCTGGCATCCTTTAATGCGCGGTGGCCGGAGGATAGGAGGAGAACCAAAGTGAACATTCTTGTTCAGCAGGATGGCTGTCGGAGGAGCGCAGCGGGCCGGCCCACAGAACGCAATTAGCTTTCTTCTTCCAGCTTTGTCAGAACCACTTTCACAACATAAAGGTGACTCCAACCACTACCGGAATCAGCCCCCAAATGTAGGGTCAAGTTTAACAGCAGACAAAAGGCTCCACTCCGCTGAAATCTGCAGATCTGACAAGAGAAGGGGGGTAAAAGTCCAGTAACCCAGGAGGTTCATCTGGTTTTTGTTCTAATTTAATCACACCAACCGTAATCTCATTATTTGCTCAATTTGACGCTGGTGTTTTTCCTTTACGTCCCATGGGACATAAAAAAGGCTCCTTTCAAAGATACATTGGGCTTCTGCCTCCGGGCCGAGCCCTGTGTTGATAGCGAAACGGAGTAGTTGCTGAAAAGACAAAGCAGGCACTACCTTGCCCCATCCATTTTTCTTCTCTGCCGGCTCTGCTGGGGTTGTGTGGTTCTGTGGTTCTGTGGTTCTGTGAGGCTCATCTCCAAGGATGTTTTATATAGCGATGTTCCTAGGAATCCACAGCAGTTTGAACTGCAGACATAGACATAAGCGCCATACTTAAAATTTGGAATAATTTCTCCCCCAATTCAAAATTGGCCAATGTGGTTCACCTGCCTGACATGAACCACGCAGGGGGAGAATGCAGAGCAGATTGTCACTTACAAAATAAGGGGTATGGAAAAATTGATGGAACGGGAAGAGAGTGAGCCACAGGAGAGAAAAAGAAAAAAGGACTTCACTGTATTTTCTTTGACATGAGCCAAAGGTTATAGTAAAAGCAATGAAAACCAGAGGAATAACAGCATCTAATCTGCAATAGTGTGCCGCTCGAGTGCAGAGAAGGGATTTTTTTTTTGCTCCCCACTTCATGAACTTTACATTAGTCATCAATAAATAAATAAAAATATTTGCTGAGTGAAATCCATTCATCAAAACAAAAAGCTACTTCAGATGCTATTTAACATTTTAAAATGAATTTTAAAAAGATACTGGACAGCAGCTGATGTCATGCAGCGGTCTTATGCTTTTCTGCCACGTGATATAAAAAACAAAACAAACAAAAAAAAAAAAAACGAACTTAACTTGTTATTCAAGAAATTTGCAACCACCCCAAACCCAATCGACCCAAAAACTTCAGTGTTGGCGTTGAACACACCCCTTCCCCAGAACCAGGACAAAAAACACAGGAATTGCAGTGGCAGTACGTGGCTTAGGGTGGAGAGAGCGATTTTATTTTTAGCTCAAAACCATGCTTCGTTCTCCTTTTCACTCTGGTGACCCAAAACAAGGCTTTAGCAACTCCACCGTACACCTGTAATTAACTATAATCGATGGCAGACATCAGTCAGGGCAGCAGCCAACCAAGACACTAGGCCACGCCACGATGTCATCGACGATGTCATAGTCTGAAAGCGTCACGGAGGCGCTGCAACGGGCCTCTCAACATCTATAAATAATGAGGGCTTAAGCTCTCTAGCATAAACAAAATTAGTTTTAGCCTCAGTGTGGTGACCATTCCATACAAGGTTAAAGAGCAAGATTCCCATCGTGCATTGGCAGTATTAACGCAGGCGGGGGAAAACGCAACCATAAAAGTTGGCTGCGGGGTGGGAATAAAATGCATAGGTTCCTTAAAAAATGCAACCTCTCATCCCTCCTTCTGCTTAGCTGAACCCAATGTCCCCCCACATCATGACCACTAACTGGAGAACTGGAGTTTGGGGTAGAGGGGCAGGGGTGGAAGGTGGAGATGGGTGTGGTTGTGTGTAGCGGCATGAGGACTGAAGGGCTGAAGGCCTCCTGAGGACTGAAGGCACATCTGCTGGTATCACGGACAGGTGAACTAAACCAAGATGAAGTTTCCCCCATCGCCTCTCAACAGAACCGACCAATCGGCTTTATGATGGTTCTATAATTTCTTTAAAAGCACAAACAATGCATTATTAAACACACCAAAAGCCCAGTACGCACTAAAGCAGAACTTACACACACACGATTCTTCTACACATATTTGTGTGTGTGTGTGAAGGACAAAAAGCGTGATCGTGAATGCATGTGAAAGCGTGCGCGCATGTTTATTTATTTATCTATTTACAAAGTATTTCTGTCAGATGGTGCATACACATCCTCAGCATATTGTGTGTGCATGAGAAGGAAGGGTATTTCTGCCCCAATAATGAGAATCAGCATTAAAGCACTAACTCCAGTTTTCGATTCATCACCTTCTGACACAATTTCACAATTATTATGTATAATAATGTAAAAGACATTACAGTAAATGGCAATGCCCTCTAAAAACGAAAAACTTACAAAATTGAATATATATTTAAATGCCTGACTGTAATTGTATTTTATTCAGGTTTTCCACCTCCTTTCCCCCCCTCCTCTATGGCCCCCTGATCCAACCGAAGACACCTGCTCCACTACGTCGCTGTCACAACCTGGGCACGTCTCCTATCTTTCACTCTGTCTTCCCATTCAGGAGAAGAAACACGACTCCCAGCCGAACCTAGCAGAACACTGTGCTATATACAGCGGCATGTGACCAACCTGTGTCAAAATTTTAAATTGGTTCAACCCCCAGGCTTTGCTGACACAGTTATCATCACTATATAAAAATGCAAAGCCGATTCCTATATGCTAACAAAGAAAAGTAGACAATGTTATGCATTTTACATTTATTCAGCTGGACATTCACCAAAACAAGTCTGGTTAAGTGCGACACAGTGCAAGCATCCCTTCATGGATTTAAATCATCAGTCTACAGGAGGCCAGACAGTTTAGCCACTACAACACCTGCTGCCCCTAGCCGCTCAGAAACTGATTTGTGTGACCACTGGACCGTTTCCGTGAAGTTACCTTGTGACTTTCTATATGTGGTGCTAATTGACATGGTAGGGGTTAAAGGTCAAAACACAGAACTGAAGCAAGACTGCTGGGAATCCACAAGGTTTACAAGATAGACACCCCCACCAATCAGGAGGAACACACACAACCAATAAATTCCAGCCCTGAGATTACTTTTAGGCGATGTACAAAACAAACTAGTAGTAGTTGGCTCTCTCCAAGTGCTGCAGCAGCTGATGTTTTTATGATCCCGGCTCCGTCAGAGACAAAGCATATCAGAAGTCAGGTTCATTTTTGTTTCCAAGCAACGGATCAGGTTCAGAGACAGAGGAATTTGTCAGGATGGCATTTCAGGAAGAGCTGCAAAGTTCCCAGGCAAATTTCCTTTGAACAAGACCGCAGTCTCTGGCTTTTCATAGTGTGAGAGAACAAATTCTTTGTTCTGCCACTTCACCCTACACTCATGTACTAGCAGGGCTCCAGTCAAAACAACAACCATCTGGAGTTCAGCGGTTTGAATCACCAGCATCTAAAAGCTGGAACAAGTGTGTGTATGAAAGTTAGCATGGTTATATGTAGGGGCTGAGTTAGCTTGAGTGCAGTGGGAGGGGAGTAACCGTGGCAGCAAAGGTCTGAGCTATATTAGACCGGGTGCCGTTTTGAGCAGCACTACACTATTTATCTAAACCAATTTGCACTGAAGAGCACTCTTTGGTGTGAATGACATCTGGTCTATCTGTCCCTATACAGCAGAGGCCAAATTAAATGATCAGAAAACATTAACACACTTCCATCACCCGCCAGCCTCTCCAAAAAAACTCAGGCCAAATTAAACGATCACGAGACATTAACACACTGTCTTCACCCACCAGCCCCATCACACTACACAGGCCAAATTCAACAGTAAGACCTCATTGACAACAACAGTTTAACTCACTAGCCTGCAATATAGAGAAGTGTTTATCCCTTTGCCATTAAGGTTTTCCCTTCATTTCCTTTATTTCCTTTTATTTCTTTTATTGGGGCAGACCAATGACAATACAAAAAACAAAACGATACCAAAATGCTAAAGTACCCATGATCGCTGACACTGCAAAAAGAGAACATTTCCTTCACAATGTCTAGATGATCATACAACCACACCAAGAAATGGCACACTAGTCAGCATTAGGGAATGGAGTGTAAAGGATGAGCGGGGTATCTTGCAAGCAGGTAGACAACCTTTTGACACCTCTGCGTGCAGACAAGTGTGCCAGCTCTTGGTGCGAAACCTCGGCTTCATGCCGGCGAACTCAGAGCCGAGTGCTCACTGGTGCCGAGGAGATGCCCCGGACAGGTTTGCATCTACGTTTCAAGGGACACTTCCATGTTCCCTCTACCTGGGCTATAATTGTATTGCTGGGGTCCCAGGCATCAACACATTGTCAGTGACTGCTATTGTTCCTAACTTCTCCCATTCAGCAGAGACGGGCAGTTTATTCCTAAAGCGACACTGAGACCAAAGAAAGCAGTGGTCTTGGAATCCCAGAACATGTGACGGCTACATTTTAGCTCTTTACATAGTGGGGAGAAAAATATATAGACTATAGAATTACTTTATTGTACAACTAGGAATGGATGCAAAAGTTACCCAAACAAAACAATATCAATCTGAAGATTCCAAAACCAAAGAAAGCTGCTGTGCGAGGAAAGGTGAAACACCAGGAGTCGTGCAGCGAGAGGCATGCGTTGCGTACATATGCACGCGACTCTGCGTTTGCGTTCTCTAATTTTTCCGGGAGCACCAGAGAGCGCAGCTCAGCCTCTCTCTGGGTTTCCCCCTTGGTGTAAACATGGGGAAGAGAGACAGCTGGGATTTGTTTAAACAATGCAGGGCTGAATCGCGGCACTGCTGAATACCTCCTGCCAGCTCCATCGGGGGCCTTGCAGCGAGCAAGGGCTTCCCGTCATCACATGAGCACGTCCGTCTCAACTACAGGGATGATAAATGTGCTTGTCACACAACGGCGACTCAATGGACGTCAGTTCCCAGTACCACTAAAGGTTACACATGGGCAAGCTACCATAGGAAGATAAACAGTGCCCCACTCAGAAACACTTCTGGATTTAAAATGTTATAAGTATAATTCCCTCATACTGCTTACGTCAATGTATATCTTACAGATATTGCCATCTTGCCTTTTAGCATATTTGCAATTGAATTAAAATTGACAAAAACGTAAAATCCACTGCCTGGTGTGTCTGCTATACTTAAACAACAAAGATAACACAAAACTAGGAGCCCAAGTTGTTTTCCCCCATCTTTAATCGATGACATTATAAAAACAACAACAACCACAACAAAAAGACAAAACTCCAGGCGCAGATTGAGAGAACAGCAAGTAACACTTAAAATAATTTGATTCCTCTCAGCGTGACACAGGAAAGTCAGATTTGAAAGAGACCCAATGCCGCCTTCTCTGTTGAGATGAATGAAAGCTCCACAAAGCTCCGCGGTGTCTTGATAAGCAGTCCCAGATACAGAATAAGATGTGAAAAGCTGCCTTGGTGCCCTTCCGCGCCAAGTGTTTATAAGGGATTAGTTATTGGATAGGCCAATGGAACACACATATACACAAGGCCTCAACACGACTGATTGTGCAAAGAGCGGAAAAAATCTCCTTCAGGTCATAATTCAAGGTACAAGATGGTCTGTTAAGGACTATTATTTTTACTATGAAGCACCACTATTCTAAACGCTGACAGCCACCGGACTAACAGCACATTGTAGACCACAAAGTGTACTCAAAAACCAAAGGAAACAATACACAGTATAGAATTCCCTCTTGGCTCTTAACAAAATAGCCATAGTTAATTAGTATGGTGAAGGAGAAAACATATATAAAGATTGTTGACACGTCGATTAACTGCATATGTATACAAAGTATACAAGTATGGCCAACATAAGTCTTCTATGATAATATACGATTTTACTTTTCAATTTCCTAAAGGTAAATTGCACGCCACTATATTCAGGCGGTGTCTTGTCTAGGAATTAACTTGCCGCCCATCTGGTCGAGAAAAAAACCCTCAGAACGGCAGCAGGAGAGAAAAGACTGAACACTTGCTCCTTTTAATATTGCATTCAACTCGACATAGCGTCACTTTACACAAACTTTTATTAATTTAAAATTATTTTTTCCTCAATGGCATTAAGATACAGCAAACTGATACTAAATATAGTTCGTACATCGTATAGTTGTCACATGTCCAATTAGCACACATGGATTATGTGTAATATGTGATTATTGTCCACATTCTTCACTTTTTTAGTTCGAACGTTTTGAGTAATTTACACTATTTAGCAATAAAAACTGTGATGCAATTGGTTGTCCAATCCAAAACAAAAAAAAATCGTTTAAAACTTTGAATTTTAGTTGCTTAAACTATTCAAATTCCAAGTATATTTAAATACGGTTCAGGAATATTTTTCTAATGTAATGTAGTAACCACGTTTTACATGCGTTAGTTCTGCAAACTGAGCGTGCCTCGAGAACGTAATTATATCGGTGAGGAAGAAGGCGCCAAATTCTGGACCAAATAATTGCTTGAACTTCTGCAAGGACTATCTTTGTGACGGCACTTGGCTTTACGTAGAGGTGTCTATCCAGGTCAACTCCCTTCATAGGTTTTCACATTATTAACTGAAGTTACACGGCGTTTGTGACGCGTAAGAATGTTTTTATTATTTTTTATAACCAACCAGATCTGGCACACAAAATTCTGATAGTTTCCACGCCACGTAACGCAGTAAACACCTTATACACTCACATAATATGATAATCCAAGAAAATATTAGTTATCCAAAAGCTGCTTTGGAGCAGACAGTTACGAAAACAATAATCCACGTGCTAAGGTGGAAAGAGTTACTTAACTATTTTTCTTCACCCTCAACTAGCAATCGCTTTCTTTTCCATAGTTTCTCTGTGAGCATTAAGCTCTTTAGCTGCCTCGTCAATCATAACAAAAAGGCTCGGAATGTATTCGGAACTTTGTTCGGTCGCGAAGAATTGTTAACGTAGATTTTAAAATGGACTTTTTCAACGCAATACAAAATGTAACTGCGCATCAGTTTTGTTATTTTTTCAGTCCTGAATAAAATACGGCAACGTAAACCGACACCGCCGCTTTGTTTTTAGTCCAGTATAAAGAATCTGAAATAGCGAAAAAATAAAATAAAACTTGTTTTCCACATCTTTTTCAAAATGTTCCCCTTACCACAACAGGCGATATGACCAGTAGAGTCACAATTCATTTTAAAGCAAGAACGGAGCTGTCAATATACGGTCACCTGCCGATAAGCATTTCCCCCAAATGCAACTATTATGTTTTTTCGCCATACATTTAACATACGTAGGCCTATATGTTAAAACGCTGGATTTGCTAAAATCTTCGAGTGATGTAAATTACAACTGGGGTTACAAACGAATTGTTTTGCTGTAGCTGGAAACAGCACATCCGACCTCATGCGGCGATTATTTGCTCTGTGGTTGGACCAATTACTTGAGCTAAGATACTCCCTTCTGACTAGTTACCATTTGAGAACAAGGAGTTTCTGATATAGTACATATTTAAATTGTGATCCCCATTGCGTTAGAGTTAAGTTAACGTTACGCTTATATTTAATGTTCGAAAACTTCTTAGAACTGTTAAACATCGCGTTATCACTCGTGATGTGAAGCGTGTGTTTAACGGCTTTAGATCATTTATGTGCAAATATATAAAAAATGAAAATTATATACTAAACAGTTACTTACATGAACGCATGGTAGATAAACGCCCATCCTCGGGGTCTCTCTAGTACATTGTAGAGACAATTCTGAAACTTTCTGTAGCGCTTGCTGGAAGCGGAGGTATTCGCCCGGGGTCCTGGAGGCACCGGTATTGGGGTACCGAGAAGCCCTGTGCGGTGAGAAGGATGTCCTCGCTCGGGGGTGGAAGGCTCGCTCCTCTCCGTGTGAACCGCAGTGAGCGCAACAAATTCAACCCGCCGGTCATCGTTAGAAGCCGGCGGAGCCAACATTCTAATACCGCCGTTATTTGAAGGACTACCTAACATAATGCGTGTCAAGAGGTCAAAATATCGAAGTGAAAAATATAGCGTTATTATTTAATTAACAATTTATCTTTTATAGTTATGTTTCCTCAATTCAACCAACGTCATTTTTGTCCATTTACTTCAGCTAACGATGATTGCAAGCGATATCGTCCGTAAGTTAAACCAATAATAGTTTGCTTTCTTCCAGCCAGTTTGGTACACCATAGTTTAAAACAACGATTTACCTTAGACCCAAATCGTTTCCGTTGTGGACAATAAATGTCATTTCATATCAGAGGTGGCATGTAAACCGGCGTCTGTCGATACACATTCTACAAAGTACTCACAGAAAACGTTCGCTTGTAGTTGCGTTTACGTTTTCGCAAAGTGCAAACTTTTGTCCGGTTGCACCTCGTCTATAAATCCCTCATCGTTTAAGCATATACTTTTGCTAAGTATATAAGGTGATTCAGTAAACTCTTTGTTTACATTTAAATTTAATTCAACCAGTCAGAACTCAAAATATGTCTCAAAACTAAACTGAAACGGTAGTCTGGACGAGAGAGCAACGAGGATGCAATGTAGAGGTTTTAAAAGTTATACAAGTATGAATAAATGGAACCCAATTTAAAAAGCACTTTTCATTAGCTTTGAATGTTTCCCATGTTTATTATTTTTTTGCGAGTAGACAGCCCTGAACGATAAGCTTCCTACTCTCGCTCTCGCTCTCTCCTGTTCCTTCCAGTGCGCCTCGCGGATGTTCATTCGGGATAAACGGCGAAGTCCTCGGGGTGTATTGAAGATTTTTTTAAATAGCGCTTAAATTTAGAGACTCCTGGAATCCCGAGATTGTATTCGATTTATCAGCTGATCGGAGGGAAAACTACACCAAGAAAGTGCGTGGACAAATCAACGCCACCGCACATGGATTCCACGGAAAATTAAACGGCGTGCGAACGTTCGAAAGAAAGAAGGAGGGGCAGAGAGAGGGAAGGGGAGGGGGGACGGTTTATTCTCGTGAAGTTTTTAACTTTGTCTATGCGAAGTCCTCGATCGGGTACATACAATAGTGGTCTCTGTCATACCACAGTAGAATTATTGTAAAAACGAATACGACTAACGAAGTAAGCACCGCATCCCTAATTTACAAACATTTAAAAAATTAACAACAACAATATTATCTCCTCGAAAGCGGATCAAAGTTTCCAGGTCGATTAGCGGCTATCAGGAAATGAGAGAAAGGCATTTCAATTCTATATCACGCGGAAAATCACACACGATTGCGATTTCTAAGTTGAGTTCTAGTTTCTCTAGCAAGACAAAAAACAAACAGCTTTATTCAGTCACCAATTTACGACACACGCATGGGACACAATTAAACAACAGCACAATATACGTATGTGCATTTATGTCCCCACATATAAAATTTCATTGAACGTTGTCATGACTCGTATTAATAAAAATACAAAATCGATGCGATTTTGCTATCACGGCGCGCTTACCGCGTGGATATATACGTGGCGATCAGTTTGTTATTTACCTTTTCTCCGCAATTTCCCAATGGGGATAAATAAAGTCTTTATTATGACGTCTCACCCGCCTGTAGGTCACATTTTTATGGTCACTTGTCCTTTGTGGGTAGCTAGGCCTGCCTATGTCGTCCAGTCTCAATCACCATATACTGCTAACTAAGTTTAATATTTAACATAGTGTGGTTATACGTGTTGTTTCCCAATTTGTTGTATTTTATTGTATTAAAGTTTTCTTTGAGAAAACCTCCCACTTTCCATAACTGACTTTTGTGGTCTGTGATAGTGCAGTTCCTTGAAGTTAATGCGGTGTTCTACAAGACCTAATTAAACCACGTTTTCACTGCTGTGTAAAAAAATGTTTTAAAAAAACCTAAAAATTAATTACTGGTTCTTGGAATCTACAGTTAATGAGCAAGAGCTGCTATCTAATATGTACAATGAATGAAAATCCTAAAAGCAGGAGGATTTGCAAATGG
>JAOYSI010004273.1:0-10863 GCA_025775065.1 Hiodon alosoides
TGAGCCGGCAGATTTAAAACCTGTTTCGGCATCGTGGCATTCACGCATTGCAATGCCCAAAATGAGCACATGGAATGGCGCTCAGATAACCACAGATAATTGGTTCCTCCTGTTCTCGTCTGCTGCTGGCTGTGATGTTCAGGGCTGGTAATGACTAAGTCCACGTGGACTGATATATTGTCTTCTTTTCACAGAGCTGAAGGATAATGAAACACGGTCACTTTAAAGAATAAGACGGTCCTGTCGGAAGGGTTCATAGACTCTTGTGAGAGGGAGAGGGAGCTTGTGTATCCAGCAGGATGGACTCATTTAGAACATAAGAGGCCTCTTCATTATGGCTGAGTTTATCATCCATTCGACAAACCCTTTTGTTCCGTCTGTCTTCCTGGGTCTTCCGGAGAGAGCTGAGCGGTGTCTGCTCTTGTCTGCCGGTTACCGACGGCGTCTCCCTGCCCGCTATCGCGGTACGTGTCAAACTTGTTTATCTGCCCCTGTCCACCTGTCCCTTTGCTTTATCGAGGATGCTCACCTCTTTGTCGTGTAGCTTGTTAGCGATTTGGCTTGTATTTTACCCTCTACCCAACAAGCTCATCTAAATATCAGATCACGGTCAAGTCCCGAGGGGGCATTTCCCATAGAATAATAACACCGTCACCCGACTGGTTTAACAGGTGTAGAGATCCCGTTTGACTCCCGTTTGACTCCCGTTTGACTCCCGTTTGACTCCACACACAGCCCAGCCACATTATTATCCTCAAAGCAACAACGGCGCTTGGTTTTAGATTTTAGGGGTCAGTCAGCCTCAGACCCGAGAGCCCAACACGTACAAGGCACCGCTGTAAAGCGAGCATCCACTGGGTCGGAAGCAAAGCTGAGGTGTGTGTCACTGCACAGGTGCAGGTGCAGGCGGAGGTGGAGTTTGTCCTGGTGGGCGTCTGCCTGGGAGGGGGGGGTGGCTGTCTGGGGAAGTGTGACTGCTTCGTTTTAGCCCTGCCCCCTGGCGTGCAGCTGTGCCTGAGAGAGAGAGAGAGAGAAGCATTCTGTCCATCAAGTTAGGTTAGGCGTGGCTACGAGTAAGAACCAGGTTGTATAGCCGTTTGAGTCAGAATGTACAAACACAAACCCCTGTCTTTTCACGGAGAGATTAGACCACTAATCTGAAGGGTAAGGAGAGATTTCCTTTGTCAACAACTTGTACCTTCTGAGCGTCTGGTGTAGTGAAAGACCATTCTGCAAATGGGGAAGAACCGGGTGGGGGTAGGGGGATTCCTGCGACAGAATGTAGCTGGCAGACTCTTCCGGTTGAGGATTAATGTGTAGGTGTACTGGGGGATAAAAATAACACCAGTCGTGGTAGGAAGATGCCTTCAACTGCTAGACACAACAGTCTACACAGAGACGGCTTTTGGCATGTGTTAGGTGTCACTCTGTAAACGCTGGGTGCTTCCCAACTGTGTCTCCATCACACCCGAGCCACGCCCAGTTGATACGGAACGGTCTCCGTTAATTGTTTCGCCACCCTCTGTGAGACTTGTCACAGTAACTGACAGCAGGTCACAGGGTTGATAGTCCCCGTGCCACGTCTCCCCTGGTCATCCTCCCCCGCATCGCCTCTCCCCCGCGTCTCCCCTCGCTTACTGAGAATCTCTGTTTTTGTTTTAACTGCAACTGGAGCCGAGTACCTCACCGCCTCTCCCCTGGTCGTCCCGCCCTGCCCCGCGCCGCGTCTCCCCTCGCCGCCCTGCCCCGCGCCGCGTCTCCCCTCGCCGCCCTGCCCTGTAGCTGCTGTTCGCCGTCTCGGCCGTTGTGTTGCTCAGTCGGGTGTTTGCCTCACATTGATCCAAAGAGGTTGCCTACAAGGTTTAAGTGCTCTCCAAATTCTCACCAGCCCTTTATTATGGACCGCCACAAGCTCTGTTATTTTTAAAGCCGGTATCGATTTAGTGAAGTTTTCTGGATTTAATCAAGTCTGTCTGAGGAGCCTTGGGCAGTGTACGATCTCCGCTCTTTCGCAGACGAGCTGGTGCGTGATTGGGTGGGTTTAGCAGGCGCACGCGGGGCGGGGATCTCACAGCGGAGATGTGATTGGTGATTGGGTGGATTTAGGAGAGCACCCTGTTCAGCTCTGGTGTCAGCGTCCTGGGCAGCCCAAGGGAAATCTCAGCACCTGGAAATGGTTAAGGGTTTGGTTGGATCCTCGGGTTCTTGCTGTCCCTCGGTATTTCCCCCTGCGTGTTTCGCTCAGCTGCATTTCGGCTCTCGTGTCAAAGCGTCTTTGTTTTACTGGAACTTCCTGTCCGGTCTCAGCCAACATCTGAGGGGACATCTGAGCCCTGGCCCTGGGGGGACAGACTCACCCATCTTCGAGGAAAAGTTTTGAACCCTCTGTGAGTTGGGTGTACGTCCCGGGATGGATGGTGCAACGTCGTAAAGAACTCTGAGTGTCCCAAGTATATGATAATTAAGGAACATTGAGGAAGCGGTGCGATATTGGTGGAAACATTTCAGGCTAACGTAGCTTACAAGGCTAACATAGCTTGCATGGCTAACGCGGCTAACTCGGCTAACATAGCTAACACGTCTAACACAGCTGTGATTCCCGACTGCTGGATGTGTCCCACCTTGGCTTCACATGACAACAGACCAACGCAGGCATACGTACACACGCAAACGCCAACGCAGGCATACGTACACACGCAAACGCCAACGCAGGCATACGTACACACGCAAACGCCAACGCCTGTAGGCATGAGGCTGGGCATTGGAGAACCTGTACCTGTAACCTGTACCTGTAACCTGTACCTGTAAGTGGAACACTTACTCTCTCGTAGGAAATCTACTAAATCTGAGGGTGAAACGCACAGTCCTAACTTAAGTTTGGAGATTTTATTTTTCTTTGGTTTTCTGTAAAGTCACCACGAAGGGAACAATTGCTAAACCCATAATACATGCCAGTTAACGCAGGGTAGGGTGTCAGGCCAGGCCTGTGGAAACAAACGCCCTCGGAGTCACCCTCCCCAACTCCACAAAATCCCACAGAAACAGATGGTGAGATTGGATTCTTCACTTCATGCAGTGCTCTCTCCTCTCACTCTCTTGCTCTCTCTCAGGTGTTAGTTTAGGTGTTTGTGTGTGTACGTAGGGATGCTGTTGGAGTATGTGTGTGCGCGCTGTGGCTGTGTGGGGTATGTGTGTGCGCGCTGTGGCTGTGTGGGGTATGTGTGTGCACGCTGTGGCTGTAGGAGTATGTGTGTGCGCGCTGTGGCTGTGTGGGGTATGTGTGTGCACGCTGTGGCTATAGGAGTATGTGTGTGCACGCTGTGGCTGTAGGAGTATGTGTGTGCACGCTGTGGCTGTAGGAGTATGTGTGTGCACGCTGTGGCTGTAGGGGTATGTGGAATGCCGTGGCCCAGAATGGTGTTTGCAGAAGGTGTTTGCAGAGGTTGGGAAACACAGCCCCAGCTTAAATATCTGCTTTGTTAATGACCAAAAGTGAGATGAAGTGAGAACCTGTGTTGTGCGCAAAGCCTTTGAACGTCCCTGCTTTCCTCAGCTGCTCTAAATGGTTCCGTATCGGCCTGTAATTGGGCTGGGTATAATATCCCACCCTGAATTGTGCCGCTAATGAACGCCGGCTCTCCCGCTAACAAAGGCAACCTTCGGGCAGCCTGACCACCGCGCCGCACCTCATTAGGAGTTTGAATTACCATCCGACTGCGCTGGACAAAAGCTGAAATGCAGCTAATTGGGGACACAACATGACGTCTGATTCCTAAGCAGAGACCGGTTTTGTTTTCCGCGGTGAGATTTACCCTTCAGTTCCTATTTGTTATTTGAATGACTTGTATGGGCCCCTTTCAAAACGCTAACAGAAGCGCAGTCACAGAGGTAATCGGAACCAAGGTCTGTTCTCTCATCGACTCGGGTGCGAAAGCTGTGACCTGCAGTGTATCTGCGTGCGCTGTTCTGCTGGGCTTGAGCTGTTCTGCGGTGTGCTGTCCATGGTCCTGGAAGCGTCTGTGGTTGCGTCTGTGGTTGCGTCTGTATGGACTTGTTTTAAAAGTATAACACATTATCCTTTTATTTAAAGTTTAAAAGTTTGACCCTACAACGCGGTTTGTCATGAAGCTCATTTTAAATCAAATGAATGTGTGCCCTGTGCTATAATGGACCATTATAAGTTTGTTTTTCCCCCAGAATGCAGCCGTTATGTTTTTTGGTTAAAGCTCCTGATGTTGTTGGTAATTGGGGCTAATTACGCATCATCATAATTATACATATCATGTATTCCATCTCAATGCTGTCTCAGGCACACACCCTGAAGCTTAGCTTTTTAATACTTCTGTTTCTGAAGCACAGAAAGTAACGGCATGTCTCAGGGGTCTTCTGCTCTGGATGGAGAGCTGCTTGGTTGTTACCATGGCAACGCGCGTGGGGGGCGGCGGCATTGCAGATGCGTTACAAACTGTGAGCCGTTATAGTGTTTAAAATCCTCTGGGTTAATGTGACACTCCCGTCATAGACAAGCTTCTCTAGGCACACGGGTTACCCTGGGAGGACTCAGTCCTGAATCAGCGGAGATTCCTCCGCTATAATCGCCGTGAAGCAGGAGCGCTTATGTGTGCATTCATGTGGTGGCCGTGGCCTTCATGCTACAGCTGTGGGATCATTTCTGCAGCAGGCCTTGGTGCATGGGGGCTTCTGCTTTCCAAACTCATGAGGCTTAAGATAAGAAACTCCTTGGGACCTTGTCGTATAAAACATCCATTTCAACTGAGTGAAGGCCGCACGGTGCCTTGTCTCCACCGTTTGAGATGAGCAGCCGTTCCCTCAACATGGCCAAACACTTAAAATAAAAACGGGCACTCCATCGTTGCCTGATGGAATGGAGGCGGTTACCATGGTGTTAGCAGCGGGTCAGCCCCTTCTCACAAATGAAGAAGCAGAGATCACTCATTGTCACTCGCTCCCTCTCTCTTCCTCGTTGACCGTTTCACCGTTGGCCCTGGGCTCCACTGCGGTGACCCCACGTGGATAAACCTGGCTTGTGGGCAGTACCGTATTTTACATCCTGTGCAGGGAATGTAAGACCGAGGTGAGGGAGAAAGAGCTATGATTAATTCCGAAACGTTCAAGCCGGCCACGCTATTCCGCTGTTGCTAGGAAACGATTTTGTCAGGTTCACAGAGAGGAAGTGAGAATGAACCAAGCTCCACATCTTTCTTGGTAGTTTGATGGCATGATGTGAAGAAACCAAATACCTATAAATAATAATTACATGTACAATGGATGGATTCGAGCACTCTTTTGGGTGTAGACGGGCCATGATTACACCTGAAGATTTGCATTAATTAAACGTTTAGCGATTAATAAGCCTAATTGATATCCTTTGTGTTGACTGTTTTGGTATGTAAATGAACCACTTGCCATTGGTTTTCTGTGTAATTGTCCCTGGATATTCTGCCAAGCTTGTTAAAATGGGCTGAGTAATATTGTACCCTAAGTGAACTGATTTTGGTAAAAGCCACGATGTCATCGGTGACTGCAGGTCTGTGTGGATGGATACAATGATGCCACACACACACATTTTATATGGGTTGATTGAGTAACGCTGACAGAGAATGGCTGATGTGTCTTTCGGGGGTTTGGCGGGAAACTGGGACCCTGTCTGCGAAAAGCATCTTTTACATGCATTTCTGCCATAAGCGTTGCCATGTTGTGACACAGTTAATTTCACAGCACGGCCAAAACGCAAGCGGGGCTTTGCGTCAGCAGATCGCCCTGCCGTCTACCCCCCTTGTGTCTCCTTTGGTTTTTCTGTGCACCCCACCCTTTGTGTTAGTTCTCCAGGACAAATGTGCAATTTCTGCTGTGATGGAGGGGTTTTTTTGTGCCCAGAAATTGTGGCGACTTGCCACAACTTTGGAGCTATATATACGTTTTTTGGTGTGTTGTGTATGCTGTCCAAGGAGGCCCTCTGATGTATTCTCTCTCTCTCTCTCTCTCCCTCAGTGCTGAGCATCGGCGAGGGGGGATTCTGGGAAGGCTCGGTGAAGGGAAGAACAGGCTGGTTCCCTGCAGAATGTGTGGAAGAGGTGCAGATGAGACAGTACGACCCACGGCTGGGTAAGGACCCTAACCAATCCCACCACATACCTGCTACCCTGCTTCCTCCTCACATACTGCCTCCAGGAACTCTGTGTAATGATTAACCAGGAGGCTGATAACTGACCACCTCTCTGGTCCGCAAAACTAACCTAACTAACTACTCGGATGTTGGTAAGTGGGCTGAGGTTCCAGTGTAGAACCTGGATAGAAGCTTGGGTCTTTGTGTTGAAACGGGTTAAAACCCCTCAGTTTATTTTTATGGATGGGAAACTAAGTCGATCCAAGCCTTTCACAGACCTCTCACAGATTTTGATCGATTTTGGAGAGAATCTCCTTTGACTCATTCTCACCGAGGCTGAGGAGGGGTGTGGCTAATAATTTCTCCCCTCCACCCCCGTGTTCCTGCCCATACTAACAGCCCTGGTACCCAAACATCTGCTGTTTCTTGGTGTCTGCGGTGTTAGGCAGATCTGTCACCATAACAATGTGTTCCTCTGTGGTCTTACTCTGGATTGGTTGTAAATTGCCCTGAAATGGAGCCCCTGCCAAATTAATGCGGTGTAGATACTGAGTCTGTCTGAGCTAATGAAACTCCCTATTGTCCCGAGTTATGACCGGAAACCCATTTGGTGGCTTCCTGGCACTCGTCGAAATAGCACCTCCCCCTCCCACCCACAAACACCGCATCTGAACCCCTCCCCGTCTACCGGGGGTAATCCTGCAAACGATAACAGTGAATTGATCTGCCATCCATCAGTGAAATCGGGGGGGTTAAATGCCTTTCATTCTGATTAATAGCTCTCCTGCTGTGGGTTTGAGTTTAATTATAACACAGATTGCTGGGCCTGCTTCAGCAGAGACGTTGACCGAGGAAAGGGAAGGGGGAATCTCTCTGAAATGGAAATGAGTTATGCAGAAAATGGCTTTCTCTCCCCTATTTCTTTGTTTATTTGGTCTGTCCTTGATTAATGTGCCTTTTTAGTATGGACTTCCAGACACCAGAGATTGATGGTCCAGGTACGATTTGACTTTCCGGAAGGATATGTTCCTTCATTGTTGTGCCGTGCACCAACAGAAATGGCCAACGAACACGTGTGGGTGGAACACTTAATTTTTCCCAAGAACACTCTGTCCAGTCATACACAGTCCATAATCTGTTTTTCACGGTAGCAAGATGTGTTTCAAATTTCTCATTTCTAAAAGCTACAGATTTCATTTGGAAATGTTTACTATGACTTTTTAACCATGATTTATATCTGGTTGTTGGATTTCTTCTTGTGCAGGGTCGTTGAAAACCATAAACTGGAAATTTTAAGAAGCCAATTGGCACATGCCCACAGGTCGCCACAACTTGCTCAGGGTACGGGGAGATCGGTCTTAAAGCCATTTGGGTCAAAGGAATCATCCCGACGGTCTATGGAAACTCTGGCGAGAGTTAAACTCTAATCAGCCCCGCCACCAGAGGTGCTGAAGAGGGAATTTAGTTGGTTGGTTATGCTTCTCTACTTTGAGCCATTTCAGCGTTCATCCCTGCCGATCCTTCTGTCTGAGGTGTCCGCTTTGTTTGGACTCTCCCCTGGGCATCGGTTCAGCGTTGGAGAGGCTCGAGGCAAATACGGCCATACTGAGACCCGTGAGGATTTGTCAGGGTTCCCCCAATTACCGTTTAAGGCAAATTCAGCATTTGCATTGCGAAGGGGAGCTAATTAATCTTGTTAAAGACTCACAGAGGTCGTCGTGGGCATGCTTCCAAGACGAGACATGCACTGAATTAATTAAAGTGGATTTATTTTATTGTTTTTCCAGTGTAGGGGTCTGTTAGAGCTGGACCACGCCACTCTCGTGTTTGAAGGGGGACGACTGAGTCCGGTGGAGTTCGGTGAGGACAGCAGTCATTTTCGACTGAGACCCCGGGCTCTGTTACGATAAGTAACAGACTGCGTGTGACCGACAGCCCTACATTCCGTCAGAATTTTTCTATGCACTGGCCAGCTTCTGTTTTACAGCTGGGTGATTTAGGTGAAATATTTTGACAGCCTCCTAGTCTTTTCTTTGACTCGACTAAATTCAAATCTGAGTTCATTTTAAACTTAAACATTCTGATGCACGTGTTCTGATGGTATTTAGAATCATGGTTTTTCTAAATGAGAAATTCTGAGCTGAGGGTGAGCGCACACACACACACTAAAATACACAGCCCAGTTGCTGCTGGGTGTGGAATGTAAGACCCAGTTAATACCTGTTAATTTAGTCCTTTGGCAGTGGGGTGTCTTTTTAACAAACCAACCTGTCTTGAGCTGGGATTGACGCCGAGTTATCAGTTAAGTAGCTGAGCTGTCAGTTAATAAGGTGTATTTACGGTGAATTACCAGGTCTGTTAGTGTCCGACTGCCTTCGAGACAGAACGCTCAGTGCTCTGACATTTGAAAGCAATTCCCCTTTTAGACGGGAGACTGTAAACCTTCACCGTTGATCTAGGTCATCAGGAGACCACATCCAGTCATTTTATGTAGCGTGAAAAACCTTCAGGCCAGCCACATCTAATCAGCAGAAGAAGCTGATAGCCTCTGAGGGGGGCAGATAAATTCACCATCACTTTCATGATGATGTATCAGGACTGTATCAGAGGCCCAGACTTCGGTTACCAGGCGGCTGAGATGCGTGAAGGTGAATCACCTTGGGTGTGAATAATCCGTACGAACTGTCAATCGACCAACGTCAATGTAATGGAGCTGTGAAGCAGGGCTTGTCACCATGCCCTTCCTCCTCACAAGTGTGTGTGTGTGTGTGTGTGTGCGCGTGCGCGTGCGCTTGCGCGTGTCAGAGCCGGTCCTGACCTCCCTGGGGCCCTAAGCAAAATTCTGCTAAGGGGCCCTCCTACCTGACCCGAGCGCCATGTAAACCATTTGCGAGGGGGAGGCGGGGCCCTTCGTAATTTGCGGGGCCCTTCGCAACTAGCGTAGTGAACGTGTAGGGCCGCCCGGCTCTGGTGAGTGTGTGTGAGTTTGTGTTGTCGCGTGTGAGTGCGCGTGTGAGATCCCACAGTGAAAGCTGCTCTGTTCTCTCCGAGCCTGAGAAAGATGTCTTCAGCACAGTGAATAATTTAAGTGCCTTGCCTTGTCAAAGCGTGATGCAGAAGCAGCAGCAGGTGAAGGGGTTAACTCTAATGAAAAGAGTTTGGCCTAATTGATTCTGAGTCTGTCAGTTAAGCCGGCACTGCGGAGTTATCAGAGTGAGGAGAAACGCCGGATCCGAGTAGCGCTCCTGTCTCTTCCGTAACGGGAGCACGCGTATTCCCAATAATGAGCCTCGCTGAGAGCCGGGGAGATGTTCAAAGGACCGCCCCATACATTCTACGCCCCATTCTGCCCGTGTCGGTCGCCATGGCATGCTGTCCTGTGGTGGCCTCAGGCCTGCCTGTTTTCTGTAGGAGAAAAGACCGGGGGATGACCGTAGTCTGGGGTGAGCTGACCGTCTCCATCTGTCAGAACCACAGCAGGGGTAAGTGAGCCAGCTGTCTGCTGAAAATATCTGGGAGGAGACCGCAGGAAGTTCTATCAGGCTACAGGCATGCCGCTTAGGTAGTCCTGTGACTGTGATGTGAACACGTCTCCACCTGAATTGATCTATAACTATCCCTCTGATTGGGTCTTTGGCTGTTGTTGATGCTGTGATTTAAATGCAGGTGATTTTAAATGCTACATGTACACGGCGAACCACGTTGAGGTGGAGGATGCTACGGTGGTGGTTGAGGTGGAGGATGCTACGGTGGTGGTTGAGGTGGAGGATGCTACGGTGGTGGTTGAGGTGGAGGATGCTACGTCGTTTCCACAGAGCAGCCAGTCCTGTCTGCTACATGTTCACAACCCAGGCAAACGGACAGCTGTGAATTCTGACTTTGGTCACATACAGTCCAGACAGTCCATTTCTCAGGGTTTCAAAAACAATGTCCACAGTCATAAGCTGACGTATTAAAATCTTAATTCCAAACGAAAGCTCCTGCATTAAACGGCCGTTGGAGAAAGGCATTGATACTCAAGCAGGAGGTTCTGCCATAAAACGGGTGTTTTGGGTCCGGTGCCGTTAGCCTTGTAGAAGCGGTGTTTCGGCCTTCTGACACGTTGTCATACGTTCGGCTTCCAGACTCCAGCATCACAAGTATGTCATCTGGTCCTGTCATTAGCAATGTGGTGCTGGTGTGTATTACAAACTGGATGAAGATTCTGTAGAATTAAACCTGAATTAAACCTGAATTGTTGCATGGTAAACTTAGCTAGCGTTTTTCTTTGACAGAAACGTGAATGAAAATGTATAAACTTTATCTCTTCGGTTCTGTAAAGAGAGAGAGCTAAATTATAAATGTGCTTGCTTTCTCACTATTATCCTCCGTGAAGTGCGTACTTTGATCAGGGGAATCAATTTGACAGTGGCTGAAAGGAAAAGGACTTTTGAATGGACGCTTTAACTGTTCAAGTCTTGCGCAGATGTTGAAAGCCTGTTGACCCTTTGGTACCTGAGCTGACAGCAGACGCTAATGTAATGGAGTGTGACCTGCAGGTTTCTGCCTTTTCATTTTAACTTTTCTAACTGGACAGTGTTGGACAAAGAAGCTGGTACAAATAATTAAAATAAGCTTGTTAAAGGATTCCTGGGCAGTGTACGAAAGGCATTAGAAGTACATGGATAGCCATTAAAAGTGTGTGTGTGTAGACGGTGTGCGGACAGACGGTGTGCGGACAGACGGTGTGCGGACAG
>JAOYSI010004274.1:0-14442 GCA_025775065.1 Hiodon alosoides
TCTCTCTCTCTCTCTCTCTCTCTCTCTCTCTCTCTCTCTCTCTCACACACACACACACACACAAATGTAATTAAAGTGTTTACTAAATTCCACATGTGCTTTAGACTAATGTAATTTGCCTTAATGTTATCAAATAGGGCTAAGGCAGAAAGTTAAGAATCCTTTGGCAGTTTTTCCCCCCCTGACTCTGAACAAAAAGACAAAGGGAAAATGATTGACAGCCAGGACCGTCTGTCAACTAAACATCAGTCTGATTTTGATCTGTACTATATGAGGATAGCATTCAACAGCAGATCATTCCAATGAAAAAATTCCTCCAATGCAAGTTTATAGATACAGTAATTACCAACAAACAGTAAAATAAAACAAAAAAAACTCTGGTTACTCAAAATATGTCTCTTTATATTTATCCTTATTATTTATCCTTTATATTCTTTTTCCTCAAAAAAGTCTCCAAATTCAAACAATTAGTATGGTAACAAGAGCAGCTTCACCTCGAGAAGAGCCTTGAGCGTTCATGGGACGCGAGCAGATACATTTTGAGGAAGACCTCCTTATTTGCATTCAATAGGCATTTGCATGTACCAGAGATGGTGCAGGGCTAGCCCACTGAAGGGCCCCAACCGTGGCACAGGGGCCTCACCCTGAGGACTTGACAGCTGCAGTCGCACAGCTCCCACAGTAGCTGGTCACTCCACATGTTGTCCAGACGCAACTCTGGCCTTCAACCCTCTGTAGCTCGGTGGTTCTAGCAACAGCAACAGCCCCCTGGGCGTAAGATGTCGTTGCTCTCAGGATCGGCAAAACCACCAGACAGCTTTTTAAATTATCGGGCAGAAACGGTACAAAAAGGTCGCTATCCAAAACAGGTCCTGACAAATTAGGGACATAGATGGGACAAAAACCCTGATCAACAACACAAGCTACTGGTCGGGCTCCAAACGGGACCCAAAGCAGGTCTTTGCTTTACGGCATAACGGCGTCAGCAAAATAAATAAATACAAACTTCAAGAAGAACGAACTCTTATGAAATGCTGATAAACGGACACCTTACCTGAGTTACCACGTTACTCTTTATTGGCTATCACCCAGAGCTTCGTCTCACCTCAGATAGCTTTTTTAGAACACTGCTTGGAAACAACATATGCGGGGGAGCTCCCTATACGCCTGAGGTTAGGGTTCAGGAACTGACCTGAGGTTTTAATAATAACATCCCCCTCGTCACTGCGTCCGTCACAGGGTTGCCACAGAAGTGTCGGAGGTTGCTTGTCTACAGCAGGTACACGAGTAGCTCCGCCACTGACAGGTGACAATGCGATCAGACCAACAGACAGACTTCAGTGTAGAGGTACATGGGTATGCTATAAACCCAAAAGCAGTTAAAAACCTTGGTGTGAATATAGACTACACACGCACATACACAAAAAAATAAAAATAAAAAAATAAACCAAAGTCAGACTCAGCTTGGCGATTCTATTCACCCATCACCATCCAAACGTTGTTAGTTTTGTTCTTTGAGTATGGTATCACCCAAATGACCCTTCCCTCTACATGTTCCTCGGGGAAACACCTGCCATCAGCCAAGTCTCAAAACCCAAAACTCTTTATCTCGCTCCCCTGCGTCTCACAAAGACAGAAACACATGCAATAGTGGAGATGGAAGACAGGCAGCCTCCTCCTGTCCCATCATCACATGTGGCGAAGACCCCAAAGCCACACTGATCAAGAACTTGCAGAGTGACAACAGCTTTAAAATAACTGCACGTAGAACACTCGCTTAAAAACGAACAGGACTATTTCAGTAGGTGAGGGTTGGTCACCCTGACAGTACCACATTCTGTACTTATTAGTACAACACTTGTTGTACACCCCTTGCCATTCTGTCCGAACAATGCTCAATAGCAAAGGTTGCAGCATGAGATGGAATCTGGGCCAGCCTGCAGGATTAGCTTACCTTTATGCTGAGCAATCTTCACCCCCACGCAGACGTCCTCATCTGCGTTCCTTGACGAGAAGCAATTTGTCTTGCCTTCCTTCTCTGAAGCACAAACAAAACGCATCAAACCTCAGAGTAGGCAAACTGGTACAGCCGCAGACCAAGCACAGAGGTGGAGGTTATGCCATAATAAAAAAAATAATTATTTTCAATCGACCCACCCCATCCATCCCATCCACAAATTCACAGATCTGAGCATTTTTAAAAACGGATGGCAAAGTGAAAGTGGGGGCTGATTTACTGTAGAGAGAAGCTGCTCTGTAGGCAGACACAGGCACCGGGGAAGCCAACAACAGACGCTGGTTAGCGCTGAGCTGACGCAAGCCTTGCTGATTCTCTCCCAGCCGCCACTGTGCCAGCGGAGCTCCGCTAATTGTGCACTGCTGCTGTGCTCGGTCACAATCGGCAAATTGCGTGATCCAGACTCAAACCCGCTCATTCCGGCTCAGCATCTTTCCTGACTGAGCCGTTCCAGCGGCCCACGCTATATTTATTTAAGGAAAAACTATAAACCCTTGGAGAATTCAATTTTCACTCGCTCAAATTTTTCATGTCTGCTGGTAAATTCTCACAAGAGACAAAACACTTTCCAAAGAACTATAGCATATGTAAATAAAAGATTAAAGTAAAACTGGGCGAGAAAATTTATGGCATGCCATAAAAAACATTAAAAACAAACGCACTCAAGGAAAATCCCTCCGTTCCTCCTCACCAGGTTCCTCCTCTATTCTGTTATTGTACCCCTGGTCATGTGACACAGGGAAATATCTCCCAAAAGGCTGACATCCCCCCTCCCCCCTTGTCCCCATTACACAGAACACTCAACTACCCTGAGGCTTATCACACACACAAAGCTCCGGAACTCTACACACACAATGGTGGATCAAGTTCTTCTCTTAAGCCTCACTTTTAGTCGAGTGTAACGAGAAGTAGCGCGATTTTACATCACCGCATGTGCTTAGCAGTAAAACAATCCAGTAATAAATATAAAATAATCCCCAATAATCAACATATATCATTTACAATATAAATGAATCCTCCAACTTCACCCCTCTATGCCGGGGGACTGTAGCACTCACGGAAACACTGGCTCAGGGATTAAAACACAGCTTTTACAGATTTCGGATCCTGACCATCTGGGCCAGGGTGCTGGCGAGCCCTCTGCAAACTCGAACCTCGCTCTACAGGCAAGGAAGGGAACTGCACACACTGCTAAACGCAGGGCACTCACAGCGCCAGGAGGCTGCAGCCAGGTCAGTGAGCAATTCACATAAAACAGATTGGAGATTTTTTGTAAAACAAAAACAAAGCAAAAACAGAAACACGGACAGTGTAAAAATAATCCGGTGAACAATAGCCGGCCCATCTGGCCACCCCCAGCGTGACCCCAGAGCTGGGTCAGAGGAAAAGAAACGGGCCCATCTATAGTTCCCTTAAACCCCAGGAGGCAAGCAAACGCACTGGCGGCGGGATTCCATACACGATCGACGATGAGAGAAACCCAAACGGCATTAACACAAACCACAGGCGGAGCAACGTCATATAAAAGCCTTATCCTGCAGAGAGCATAGGGGTATGCAACGGTTCAAAAGATAACATTTTAAAGCATTTTTCCACAACATCTATACTCTGCGACCAAGATCCCTTCAGAGAAAGCCTCTCTCTATAAATAACCTTTTGAATTCTGGCCAGTCCTAGCCATCCCTCTGTATCCTTTCAAAAAGTTATTTCTAACCACAACATATTTTTCTCATGTTCCCAAAACCCCCTGTGACAGCCAGAGCAGTGGAGTCTCTAAGGAGTCCCTCGGCTACTGGAACAGCAACGCCTCACCTGGTTTCTCATCCATTTCTCTCTACAGTTCAGCACTTCGCAGTCAGTTGTAACAAAACTACCACAGCCAAAACACACTGCACCACAATAAAAATGTCAAATAATTGTCGATAATAACTTTACACAATAAGATCCTCCAAAGACTTCTAGAAACTGTCACCAATGCATTACCTCCCCTTTCTGACAGAACCTAAATATCCTAAAATATCCCTGACGTGCGGGAACAGCCCTTACAACTATTTAGTCACACTGTACTTCAGGGGGAAAAAAAGCTCTAAAACATTAAAGAAAAGAAAAAAAACAGTGATTAGGTGAGCTTAGACAAACGCAACACATATCTTAAGCAAGTGTTTAAATAGGAAACAATACAGGAACAGACTAGCATGCTACGTGTGATTCCCTATGAGAGAGTACATAGCAAACTGGATCCAACAGAAACTAAATCTACCTGAACAGACCTTCCACACCGGCTTGATTTTCCGGCGTCTGTCATACAAATGCCAGTCCATCGCAGAAAGACTTATTTATTCTTTAAAGAGAGAGATCGGAGAGAATCGCTCGCCACCAGCCGCCTGTGTACTTCCTCTTCACTGCCAGGACGCGGTGTTTACCTTCCACCTGTCGTGAAAGACCGGTTCCCTAGCACTGCCTTGTAACGAGGCCCCTAACGTAAACCTGCAGGGCATGGGGCATGCGGCTCATGCAGTTTACCAAGCCAGGAAAGCGGTGTCAAGGGTTATCGCCGCCTTAAAGTGAACGCTAGAAACCTCGCTCGGAAGATCGCCACAATGAATGCAAGTTAATGTTTTTCTAAACGGGTAGAGAATTCGATTTTTATTTATTTGGTTTAAAAAAAAAAAAAAAAGAGAAATCCGCCCATTCTCAACAGAAACGATTGCGAGAGGGCACCAATAGCCTTTTGCCTGTACCATTATAACACTGTTGTTGGAAAATCATTAATTTGTCATTAAAACGTGTCTAATTAATTACTCTTAATTACTAAATTACCATTTATGAAGAGTAAAAAGAAAACTTTGCAGGGCTATGCGTTCCATACAATTCTTTCCAATCTGACAATTTTTTATTTACTAAGACGGTTTCAGAAAAGCCATATGTATAACAGAACAAATTATATATACACAACAGAAAATGGAAAATTCATATCCATAACAATGGATGCCGTAAGTGCCATCTCAAGGCTATTGTCTTCACAAGGTTGAACTGAGGCCAGACTGTTTTAGCAATCAGATGTCAATGGCAAAAAAGAAATAGCCACAGTTATGGTACTCCTGCGGGGTCACACATCACAGAACAGCCACTCTAAGATGTTCCATGTTTATGGCTATACCGGAGACAGAATACCATTTCGGTGCTTTGTGTTTTGCAGGAAACCACGCTTTAGCCGCTGGAAATAGATGTGCTGCTTCCACAACTCAGCTTGGTCTTACAATTACAATTACAATTACAATTGACAGGAGTAAGTCCCGGTCAATTACAATCCCCTCGTTAATATTCCAAACTACGGAAAACTTTTGTCATTGCTTGTGGAAGAGAACCAGATATTAAACGTTTTGAGATTGTGTTTTAATCAGTGATCCAACCAGTCTCAGCCACAACGTTCTGCTCTCTCCTCTACTAGCTGTCCGAGAAAAGAAAAAACTGTGCGGGCGCAAGCTTGAAAAGTCCATAAAACATATATAAGCCAACCCAACAGTGTACAGCAAAAAGAACTTCATTGAGGGCGTCATGAATGAGCCTTTGTGTGCCCAAGGGCCCCAGCCCAACAACAGTCCAACAATCAGAACAGGAATGTAGGTACTCGACAGTTCCAGCAGTGGCAGGAAATCAGGCCTCGGGGCTGAATGTCAGAGGTGCATGATGGGTGTCAACAAGGAAGCATGCAGAGGGAAGGAAAAAAACGGTGTGCTGCTTGGAGAGAGAACGTATGAGAAAAATCACACAATTAAAAATTTTAATAAATAAAAATCACACTCATTGGTGAACTTTTTGTTAATATTGATCGATTGATTCATTCATTCATTTTCTGTAACTGCTCATCCAATACAGGGCCACAGGTTATTATAAGTCATGTAATTAATGCTTAAAAAATAGACAAAGGGAAAGGGACTTTCATGTCTTGTAGGAAAAGCAAACATCAACAACATCACAGGCGAAACAGCCTGCCTGGAACAGTGAAGATGGATGATGTTTAAAGAGGAGAAACATCTAAAATAGAATTTACACAAAAGTAGACAGAAAAAAACACAGACGGTTCAGGGAAAATATTGAGAAAGACAGAGACTAAACGCAGAGCAGGCAGACATTAAGTCTGATTTAGATTTATTCCGAGCGACAGTTCAAATATTAACAATAAACACTTACTCAAAATGCTGTGCCAGGCCGAGAAAATGCATGCCCTAATGCACCGTTCTCTCCCATCAGCAGGAGAAAAATACAAGACTCCACTAAAGTTGGCCCTGTTCAGGGTAAATTAGTATACACATACACATATACGAGAGACTAAAGTACAGACGTAGCAGAGTGAAGACCAATCCGCTGCTCCTTGGGTGTTACCTTGCGGTCTGGCACACAGGTGTGTCGCACTGCAGCGGCACAGAGAGTTAGCACAGCTCTGAGAAGAGACCAGGCCAGGCCAGGCCGAACACGGACGCTGCAGTCTCCCGCCCAGCTCAGGGTATCACTCACCAACAGCAAACCCCTTACCCTTAAATGCTACAGAAACAGGGCGTGAAACAGAGGAGAAAGCCGCAGAAAAAGGAAAGTTTCTCCGCACAGCATAGGTTCAGCTGTCCCATGTACTGAACGCCTTATCAACTTTCATAATGATATGTCTGCAAAGCAAAACCAGCAGTGTTCAATCAACACTGACAGTGTTTATTTAACTCCACGTGAGACCAACCGGAGCCACATAAACACTGAATCAGTGTTGATTTAATGCTTTTCTCTGTAATGGGTATCCTCAATGACCAAATTCGTCAGGACTGAATAACAGCACTGAGTGTGAGGGCAACTTTCAGAAAAAGAGTTTTCCTTCTGCAACCTTTCCTCCCCCACCTTTGAAACTCTATTTTTCACTTCTATTTGACTCACGTTGGTCCAGCATAGGGCAGTAATTCCATTCTTATTCTTTCCCACAGGACAACGGACTCAACTTCGGCCAGGACACCAAGACAAGTCCTTGCCTGCTCTTAAACTTGTTCTTTAAAGAAAGCCCAACGCACCTCTTAAGTGTTTGTCTGGGGCTGTGCTGAACAAATCATATGGAAAAAAGGCTTTCTGAATAGCATCCACCCCACATTAAACACAAGACACATTGGCAAAGCGCGACAGAACTAAAAGGGGAGATGCAGCAGCTACAGAGAACATGAATATTAAGTTCTTGGCACATCAGCAGTGTGAGATCCGGATAGCATCCCTTTACTGCTCACACAGGGTTCTGCATCAGAACCGCAGCGTCTGACACTTAGTCCCCGTGTGTCCGCATGGACGCACAAACTCACCAGCACTCTCACAGAGGATCAGAGGAAGTCAGCCACAGACTACAGGTCGCCAGGCACCGACAAACAGTCACCGACTACAAGGGCAGGAGGACAGATGAGCGTGTGAAGGCAGGGAGACACAACAGTGTGGGGGGGGGGGTTCAAAGCTACAAACGGCGGTACTTACTGGACAGACAGGCTGCTTACGGCGATGAGACCAGGGTCCAGTTCACAAACATCACTATCCGAGGGAGCGCTTCTCCGTCACAGAGATCGGCAGGCTTTCTCTCGGTAGGCAGACCCGGCAAGACGGAGGCATCCCAAACGAAGCTTTGTGACACACGCCCTCCCCCTCCCCCGATCCTCGCTGCGTCTCCCCTGACAACAGCAACAGCAGTGCTAGCCAGGTCACCAGGCACTTCAAAAAAGGCAGCTGCTTCCACCTCTGCACACACCCCCCCCCGGATCACTGCCCAATGCTGTGAGAGGATGACAGTGGTGGACGCGTGGGGGCGGCGAGAGACCAGAAGCTCCCAGGTGCTGAGCGCCACAGCCTTATGCCGCTATGCCGGAACACAACCAGTGGCGATCGCGGTTCCCGGGGACCGCCACACTTGCGCGCGCGTACGTGTTTTGTATTAGGCACGGCTTAACAGCCAAAGCTTAATGCAGCCGAGGTGACGCTCCCGAAACAAACAAAGCCTAAGTAACACAGAGCACTGCAGAGCCGCCAGGCAGGCATACACACCTCCAAACAGACAGCGCTGCCATCTGCCAAAGCCCTCCCTGCCCTGTTGGCTCCTGGGACACCTTTCACCCTATTGGTAATCTGGGTCTATATGCTCCAGCTGAACAACAGCTGCCTCCCACACTGGTAACCCCTCTGTTCCTCCACGTGACACCAAACCTTTTCTATTCTCCTTACCGGCACCCTTTTTCGCCCTTCCAGTCGTTTTGAAGCCTCCAGCGTTGGCACACAGGCACACTGATGAGAAGCGCTCCAGCAGAAAAGTGAAGAAAACACTGACCTGACGCAAGCCTTCCCGCGATCCAGACCGGGTTTGTAGATCTGTGGCTTCTTCCACACCTACGAGCACGAGTGCGCGTGCGATCCCCAAAGCCGCTCACACACACTGAAGGGGCGGTCAGAAACGGCGGTACGAGCCTCTGCCTCCACGCTCACTCCGCGTGCACTCCTCTCTCCCAGACTGCTGGCAGAGATCAAGCATTTGGCTGGGAATGCCGCTCGCTCAGCCCCGTGGAAAATCCTTCTCTCTCTCTCTCTCCGTCTCTGTCTCCGTCTCTGCGCTAGCGTGCGTGTGTGTGACTGCCTGTGTGTGTGTGTGTCCCTCAGCCCCACCAAGCGAAGGAGACAATCGCCGCTATTGTAATTTGAAGGGAGGGCTGTGGATCATAGAGAGAGGCACTGGTACTCAGCTGCTGTCGCTGCTGCTGGTCAGGACTGGATAGTGATGACCCTGATACACAACTCAAGGGGGGGGAGGGGAGACAGAGAGGAGAGAGAGAGAGCATGTAAAAGTGGAGGAGAGCCATATGAGGAGCTGGGTCGATCTGCGGCGTCGAGCCCAACCTGCAGCACCCCTGTGCAGTGTGTGTGTGTGCGTGTCAGACGGGAGACGTAGGAGGCAAATGCATTCGGAGGTCATTTAGGCCAGCTGAGACGCCAAAAACAAAACGGGAGAAGAAAGGGGGACCCTCGATCTGTGCGGCAGGGCCCATTTGAATGCAGATGAGGGCTGGAGGGACAATAGGGCACTGAGACACGGCGAGTGAACCAGAGACAAAAGCCACGAGTCCAAACAACTTCTTCACTGATAGACCCGGGACAGTGAGTGGTCTGGGTGGTGAAAGCACACCCCACACCGCATCCGTCCAATTCGGTACGTTTTTTTTGGGCAAGACAAAGAACAAATTGTTGCAGCCACTGCTTGCAAATAACTACATATAATCATTTTTAAAAGTGTTCATTTTGACATGCAGTTAATAATGGTAAAAAGTGCCGAAAAGCACATTCTTTTAATGTATTAAATGAGAGTTGAGAATAAATAACAATCACACCGAACGATAAGGAGATCTCTGACTCTGATCCCTCTTAGAAGTGCAGTCCGGATCCAAGCCCCTCCCACTGTTCCATCCACAAGCTCCTCCCACAGCCCCTCCCCAGGCTTCTCTGATTCTGTGACCCCAGAGAGACCAACGATGGCAGAGGGCCTCCCAGCTGGATCGAGGAGCTAGTTAATAAACATCTTCGTTCGCGGCGAGAGGGATGGAAGCGCAATCAATTCCCTCCCACTCCAGCCATGGGCGGCGAGTGTATTACTGTGGGTGGATTACTCTACGACTGAGGCCGCGGGTGTATTACTGTGGGTGGATTACTCTACGACTGAGGCCGCGGGTGTATTACTGTGGGTGGATTACTCTATGACTGAGGCGGCAGGCGTATTACTGTGGGTATATTACTCTACAACTGAGGCCGCGGGTGTATTACTCTATGACTGAGGCGGCAGGCGTATTACTGTGGGTATATTACTCTAAAACTGAGGCCGCGGGTGTATTACTCTATGACTGAGGCGGCAGGCGTATTACTATGGGTATATTACTCTATGACTGAGGCGGCGGGTGTTACTCTGGGTGTGTTACTCTATGACTGAGGCGGCAGGTGTTACTCTGGGTGTGTTACTCTATGACTGAGGCGGCGGGTGTATTACTGTGGGTGGATTACTCTACGACTGAGGCGGCGGGTGTATTACTGTGGGTGGATTACTCTACGACTAAGGCCGCGGGTGTATTACTGTGGGTGGATTACTCTACAACTGAGGCCGCGGGTCTATTACTGTGGGTGGATTACTCTACGACTGAGGCCGCGGGTGTATTACTGTGGGTGGATTACTCTACGACTGAGGCCGCGGGTGTATTACTGTGGGTGGATTACTCTATGACTGAGGTGGCAGGCGTATTACTGTGGGTATATTACTCTACGACTGAGGCCGCGGGTGTATTACTCTATGACTGAGGCGGCAGGCGTATTACTGTGGGTATATTACTCTATGACTGAGGCGCAAGGGGTGTTACTCTATGACTGAGGCGGCGGGTGTTACTCTGGGTGTGTTACTCTATGACTGAGGCGGCAGGTGTTACTCTGGGTGTGTTACTCTATGACTGAGGCGGCGGGTGTATTACTGTGGGTGTATTACTCTATGACTGAGGCAGCAAGCGTGTTACTCTGTGGCTGAGGCAGAGAGTATACTACTCTATGACTGAGGCAGCGTGTGTGTTACTCTATGACTGAGGCAGCAGATGTGTTACTCAGTGACGAAAGCTGTGTATATATTACTATATGACTGAGGCTTCGGGTGTGTTACTCTATGGCTCAGCTTTCAGACAAAGCAATTAACAATCACATAGAGCAAAGAGATTTCATGAAGTGATTATAGTTTCATTGGAAAACCCAGCAGGGACATGACCACATTGAGCAACGACACCATAATTACCGTAATTTCCGGACTATTGAGCGCACCTGAATATAAGCGGCAAAAAATATATATATATATTTTTTTAACTTTTAATTAAATACGTAACGTAAATGTTTTTTACAGTGCCTGTAACAATGCTGGTTTAAAAAATTAAAAAATAGTTTTACAGAAGCTCTACGTCCTTCTTAAACAGCAAAATCGATCGCCTTTAACTTGAAAGCTGCATTATATGCATTTCTTCGTGTGTTTTCCATGACGACGGTGTGTGCATGAAGCGCAAAATGACTGATCTTAAGAATTTAGTGTGAGCGCGTTTGATTTAATTCGAACAGTTTCATTGGTCCACTGTGACCTGTTCGGTAATTTCATTGGTCCGATGTGACGCGGTAAAAATCCATAAATTAGCCGCATCATTGTTTAAACCACAGTGTTCAAAGCGTGTGGAAAAAGTAGCGGTTTATAGTCCGGAAATTACGACAGTTTATCAGATTTGCGAAATGTCATGACACAGTCACAACTAAGCTGTTTGTTAGCACGTTTTATAAGATCGAAATCGAAAGTCATTATAACGAGTACCATATGCTTCACCTTCCATTAAGACTGGGCTTTCAAGAACTCATTGCCCTGCATGTAACGCAACTTTAAAATCCCAACGTATTGCACGCTCATGAAATCATGCAGGCTTTTCCCCTCTGAAACTCACCAATGTTGAGGTCTTGGTGCCAATACCCTGCAGCACTGTAGATCAGATGACTAAGCATTCAGTATTTCAATGCCAATATAGGCTTACATCTGAAAAGTATCAATGTCTGCCTGCTGACTGAAATAAAAATTCCTAATAACATATAACCTTTCCCAAACTCCCCCAAATGGATACAGATACTAAAATGAACTGAAACGGTAAAACGCAGTAGACAGTGGTTCTGTAAATTTACCCCATCTATTTTTTTATCCCCCCTCTCTTGTGAATGACAGCCGGTAGGAAAATGTTCAACAACAACGATGTTCACGGCAGACCGTACCTGTCATGCCTGGTTAACTAACGTAATGTAATTTTTTTTAAATCAGGTGATATTTGTGTGTGTATGTTTGACAAACACACACACTCAAATGTACACACACAAACAAACGTACACACACACTTGAAGAAAAGCACTAGGCACCCTGTCTTATCGGAGGACACAGGATCATTATTCAGATCCTTATTCAAAGGGAAGGCTTTTCTGGAGAGAAAAGATCCCTCAATTTATTAGCTCAGCCATGTGTTGAAATGCCCCTTCCTTCACAACAGAGAAATTGGCAAACTCCATCAGCAACACTGGATAGAAACAAAGGCATATTTGACTCTTAAGATTACAAAATGTATTTGCCCACCAAGTGCCCTAATCCACAGTGACTGGTGCCCACGTATAGCTTTGGGCATCTGGCGACGAAATGCGTTTTGAGCTCCCTGCTGAATCGTTCAGCAACATCCACCCATCCACTCATTTCAGCAACATCCACCCCTGGGCAGAGTCAGAGAAGACGGCTACACCCGTTCACATTGCCGTAACAATTCAATTATCAAAACCACTGTCACTAGAACCTTAATAAATGTCATAAAATATTAATTTAAAAAAATACTGCCCACCATGCCGCTATCAATTAAATAACCATCAAAAGGCTGAACGATTGTGGCATGATCGTGGAAGTATTAATGCATTCAAGTGACTGGAGCAAACCATGCCTCCAGAGTGACATTCAACAGCATCATTCATATTCATACGACCAGCAACAGAGGGGTTGTCCACCTACTGCGGAGAGACTGTGCACTAAGGAGAAGTCTTTGAAGGACATTGTGGGATGGGAGGGGGGGGGGTTATTCAGAGGGAAAGAGCAGTGTTGACACGAATATAAAATGCCGACAGGATAAGCCGTTAGCCCCTGGGCCTTGACGGAGTGACTTAGTGGGCGAGTGAGTGAAATCTGACAGGACACAAACACATACACTGGAATGACGGCTTACACGGACGTCCCATGAATGTGGCCAATAGTCCGAACGGGCCCACTTACCAATCGCATGCATATTACATCACGCTCCAATTCCAAATACATAAAAGCTCTGAGCCTCACTATGAGTGCCATCAGTTCAAAGAGATGAATTACCCAGCCTGCCCCTGGGCCAATCCGGACAATAGGTTGCATTTAAAAATGAGACAAAAAACATGTCTGTCAACAAAGTGCAGAGCTTGGCCACTGAGCAAACTGCATTGATGAGCCTGTTCGATTCTGTTTTTGTCTTTCACAAACCCTCATAAATCATTGTATTAGAATCAATACACCCACTGCAAGAGACCATCCCTAAAGAGTATCATATCAAATTTCTGCCAAGAACGTGCACTTTCAACAAAATTGTTTAAATTATAAGATATTGGAGTGCACTTTAAATCATTGCAGATGTGTTTTCATTACTGCACCCCGTCGCCCTGATTTGCATGCCAGCGAAGTTACTTAATGCCCTAAGACTCGGTGCCTCACCTGGGCACACGATTGGATTACGTGTGTGCCGGGCCATACGAGAGCCGGCAAGCCCGCCAGCCACTTACCACACACCTTTTACCGCACTGTCCCGGCCTTCCCGGAGTGATTATACAGCCTCCCTCTCCTTTAATCTGCATTTTTATTGTTTAACCATTAATCGTTCTAGCATTTATCCCTGTCGCAAGTCATCTTGAGTTGTGTGGTAAGAGCACAGCTGAAACCGCGTCTGCCGTTTGCCTTGGTAGTGCCGAGACTGTTCCACTTAACCTCTTGTTAGAACCAAAGGAAAATGTCCTCTGTAGTCCTAGATGTCTCTTCGGGTGAGTAATATAAATTTAATTCAAGTTTGCTTTAGTGTGCCTTTTAAGGAATTCAGCTCAACACAAATATTGATTACCGATACTAAATTCTGGCACTGAATTAACATTTCATAGGTGCAAACAGAGTTTGGCAAGGCAAGTAGTGACACTACAGCATTTTCCTGCAGAGGGAACCAGCTTTACCAGGCCCAGAAATTTGACATAAAATCATTATTTAAAAAACCACAGACACCCTAGTCTAGAATTTCTAAGGCCCAGAATCACATTTTATGCATCTCAAGCGCGTTCTCTGGGGAAAAATGCTGCATGGCAAAATAATGCCTCCTGCTGGGCACTGATGATAGAGCATCAAATATATACTTCGGAAGCCTTAGGTGTTCACAGTTTATACTGGTAAGCCTATATTATTGACTGTTGCATTGTGTGTGAGAGTGTGTTTATACACACACACACACATCCCGTCTGACATTACAGAGTGCTGGCATGCATGTATAATATATGAGTGTGAAGGTTATGCGTTTGGACCTTGTCCTAAAATGTCAGGTGATATACAGCTGGAGTTTTCCTTCCCTTGTTACAAGAGGCAGAAAACACAAGGCCGTGGATGTAGTTCGACATACACCTTTGGCTTCTGCAGGACTGCTGTTAGTAATGTTTCCGGGACTGGGTATTTTTATCAGTCTGATAAGGCAGCTTTTGGTGCACACACACACACACACACACACACACACACACACACACACACACACACACACACACACACACACACACAAAATATA
>JAOYSI010004276.1:0-14436 GCA_025775065.1 Hiodon alosoides
CCCCCCCCCCCCCCCCCCCCCCCCCCCCCCCCCCCCCCCCCCCCCCCCCCCCCCCCCCCCCCCCCCCCCCCCATAAGGAAGACTTATTGACAGTTTACAAGACCATCTTGAATTGCGAAGATTTAGTCATGATAGAAGTCCCACTGAAACAAAAATTAAGCTTTGCCAAGAATTTAGTCAAATATACTGGTAGTGCAACGAAGAACAATGTTCTCCCTATGGCACAATAATTCCGGGAAATAAGATTTTTTGCGGGACTTGTGACCTTAAATAACCAGGTATATAATAGTAACTATAAGGAACGCATTTAACTGAAATGATAGAATATAATGCCGTTGCCGTTGTACAGATAATACCACTATGTCAATCTGAAAATGAATAATATATCAATAAATACATTGTAGTTTAAACCAGGGCTAGAACAAACCAAACCCGTAACGCGTATGCACATCAAAGTTTTCTCCGTCTGCGAAGGGAACATAAACAGGTTTTGCTTGTTTTAGTAGCAAAAGTAGGAAGGCACAAGTTAGCAAATATTGACAAAATCGTTCCCCATAAAACAACATGAAATACATCAACAAAACACACACAGCCATACATGCCAGCGGGAAAAATACTACTTCCAACAATAACTGTACATGCTCACCAGGGTTAGTATTGTTGACCACGTTGGGCTTCCCCAGCTGAAAACTGTTAATTCTGCACGTGTGCGTTTAATTGTTATATACCATTCGACTACAGAGATCACCAAGAGAAGACAGAACATACAACTAGACCATACTGAGGGTGATGTCTCTCCATAGCTCTTATGCAACTTAACACTTTGCATTCCCCAACAAAAGAAAACATTGGCTGTTTTAAGAGTAAAAAAAAAAAAAAAAAGACAAACAAACTCAATGTTTGCCTCAATGATTGGCAAATGCTTATCTGAAATCTGATTTGGTGAGATATGGCTGGGATTCTGCCACCAGAGGGTAGCTTGTATGCTTTTAGTAGACTTCCCTCTGGCATGACTAAGCTGTCTTCTAATTTGAGTCTTCAATTATCCATGTCTCCGATAGTGGCTGCACTCAACAGGGCAGGTGGAAATAAAAGTTAAAATCAGTTTACTTGAAACCTTACTGATTTTCCTGGCGCAACCTAGTGTGTGGGTAAGCCTACATTTGTCAATAATAGGAAAGTAAGAAAGGGCGAGTTTTCAGCCTGAATTTAAAGGAGGAGACTGATGTGGTTTATTTAATAGAATGGTGAAAGCGCTGCGCTGCTTCTTGTGCCAATGTTGATGAAGCAATTAAAGGGGTCAGCCTTTTCAATGCATTATTACTAATTAAATGTTCATTACACAATAAATCAAGGGAAAAGATGGCTCAATCAATGGGGATCAATCAGGTAAAACAACCACATTAATTTATTATTTTTTTCCTCAAATGAAAATAATCAATCATTTGTATATGTACAGTCACAGCATAAAATTGTCCAAAATGTCTTGGTAAGCTGAGGCATTAACACTTTTGGAGAATTCTATGCTTCCAACTTTGTGGACACAGTTTGGGGAAGGGCCTTTTCTGTTCCAGCATAGCAAGGTCATAAAGCAAGGTCCATAAAGGCATGGTTGGATGAGTTTGGTGTGGAAGAACTTGACTGGCCCGCACAGAGCCCTGACCTCAACCCTATCAAACACCTTTGGGATGAACTACAACGGAGATTGCGAGCCAGGCCCTCTTGTCCAACATCAGTGTCTGACCCCACAAATGCTCTTCTGGAATATTCCTACAGACACACTCCAAAATCTTGTAGAAAGCCTTTCCAGAAGAGTGGAAGCTGTTATGGGTGCAAAGGGGGGACCAACTTGATATTAATGCCTATGGATTTAGAATGGGATGTCATAAAAACTCCTGTAAGTGTAATGTGTAGATGTCCCAACACTTTCGTCCATATAGTGTGTGTATATATACACACACACATATATATGTGTGTGTGTGTGTGTGTGTGTGTTTGTGTTCATAGTAAATGTCTGTGGGTCACTACCCTAACCATCGAGCCAGCCAAATAAGAAGAAAATTAAGGTTATTGTATTGTATCCAGTACAAACTAAGGTTATTGTTGTACACTGTTAGCATAAATAAGTTAATGCGTTATTACACTGAAACTCTTTGAAGGATACTCTTTTCCAAAGCTTCAGCCTGAGGCCCCTTCCAAACTGCTAATGTAACAGACCCAGTCCAACGCCGGACCACTGGCTTTTTACCAGAACTTACACATGCTTCACCACCATAGCCAGTAATTGGTCATCACAACCTCCTTGCAGACGAGAGCGGTGATTAGCTGGTTGAGAGAAGTCTAAAGGCACTAACCATTCTCTTGTTCACAACGACCCCTGTTACACTAAGCTACTCCCCATTCTGGTTACCCTTACAGGGACAGTAAACAAGGAGAGGACGATTCACATTACACAAACCCGCAATATACTGAACAAACTCAGAAGGGTCATACTTCCATGATTCCTTACCTTCTCACCTGCTCTTCCAGTCAGCTGGCCCGGTTCTGGTTCTTTGTATTTCTGCGACGGCATAATGGTAGGCTTGTTTTAAAGTTCACGAGCCAAGACCAAAGCTAGCACGCCATGCCACAAGAGAAGTCTCCAGTTTTTTTCCCCTCCAGTAGGGCCGAACCTTAATAAAGCATCCGCTCTAATCTCTAATCGGAGGGCTACGTCCCCAGCCATTTCCCACGCTGGACATTCACTCCACTGCCACTTAGCTGTAACAAGGTGAAGGTAAAACTCGCTTCCTTGAAGCCTGCCAATTATGTACAACTCCAGCAGCTCACACTCACCATTTCTGCACAGAGTTAAAAAACTTTACCTTGTGATCCCCACTTCCTGGTACAGAAAAGGCTGCAGCTCGAGGCATCAATTTCCAGTAACAGGATGTGTCTTGGTTTTTATCAACAGAAGTCAGATCAAAAATAACATATATTTTACACTTTGGCATTTGAAGCGATAGAGTGTGAACAGCTAGTAATACAAACAATCTTGTCAAACAAATTGTTTCACCCTTTCTGAGCCTTGGATTAGGGTTCCTGTTATTTTTTCTTAATTTCAGTTTATATATAGTTTACTACTTATTATTTATTCTGTTATCATTTTAAAGTAGTTCTTTTTTTTCATGTCAAAACCAAATGTGCAATATAAATGGCTTAAGTGTAATTGCATTTGATTTTCAAGTAAATTTAATTCAGAGGATTACATCTATAACAATATTCAGTCATGTAACTAATCAGAACTAAATGTAAAATGCATTTCCTGCATAATGTTCTCTTCTTTCCTTGATGTATATTTCAAGATTTTTGTGGAACTCAATTTTAAGTCATTGGCTCTGAGCCTTGGGCATTTTACTATCAAGACGGATAGTCTGTATCCTGTCACATCTGAGAGCAGAAATCAGCAAAGCACAAGTCCAATTTGCTCAGAGAAGAGTTAAATTTAAAGCGCAAGCATCCATCTCTCATGTTCCTTTGGTACCAGCTATCTGGAAAAGTAGTTGGGAAGCTCCAGTAGTTGTATGTGGAGGATTGTATAATGATTGAATAATAAATCCATTAGGGGAAAATCCATTAGGGAGTCAGGAAATTCAGTTTGAACATAACTGTATTACCTTCAGTGTTGGATGTCTGTCTTTTTAATTCAGGCAAAAATCAGGTAGTGTCCACAGTCATTAACTTACCTGGGTTTTCTTGCAGTTGCCCACTACAAAAAAGCTGTGAAGACATCTAGTTAGAGGCCATGTTCAGTAATGTATGCACACCATTATAAACGCAAATTTTACTTATCTAGACATTTGATTTGAGTTTCTCTAAATAATCGTGCCTTCTAATTAAGTGGAGATTTATTGAATTGCAATATTTTCTCAAAATACTTTGGCCTTCCAATTAAGTCAATATTTATTGAATTTGTTCTTTTTTTTTTTTTCTTAATGACACAATTGGTTTTTTGAGGATGGTCAAAACTTGACTGATTTCGAAAGCATTATTTATTTGCTTATCGTATGCAGTGCTCCAAAGAAACTAGGATTACAGTTTTACCATTTATGCGGTTGGATTCACTGAAGATAATATGTTTGTTAAGTATTTTTATTTAGTCAAACTGAGAGGGAGAGAAAAAATAAATAAATAAATAGTTTTGAGATCCATTTGAATTCTGGTACTTACCCACCGACGACAAATCTCAAGGCAAAAATTTGCGTTTCTGAGCCTTGTCGAGTAAAGCTAGGTAACAATGAAAGACAATTGCATCCCTACGTGCATCGCTTTAATACTATAATGCTTTAATTATGCTTTAATACTATGCATCAACAAAGTTATGCACAGGAAATGCAATTGGCTCATTTAAAAAAAAAAAAAAAAATGTCACAGAGTACAGCAGTTTTATAGATTAGAGCCATCTGTAGCCACAACAGAAGACAGCTTTTAAACAATAAAATGTTAGAAAAAGGTGTTCATTTCTTTTTTAAATGTAAGATCTTTGTTTGTATACGTGTTTGGTGGTTACTAAATTATTTTCTTCACTGTGCTATCACAGATAGATTCATTCATACCATGGCACAGGTTTAGCATAACATTTGGCAATGTACTTAGTGAAATTTGATTTGATCTGGTTGCTTCACTGGTCTTTTCAAACAGCGTTCATCACAAAGAAAAATAAAAAGCACATGACTTTATAATAACGGTCTGTTCATATGGTATTTATCAATAACGTCACATGATTTCCAACAAGATTAGCAAATATTCCGGGCATGCATGATGTCATCAAACACCATTTATCTAGCAGCATGTGTTTTTTTTTCAAATGAATAGATATCAGACCAATGAGTTCAAATGAGCGCCTCCAGTTTTACTTAATCTCAGAGGACGCCACCCAGACATCATTTATTACACATGCTTAATTTATAAAATTGATTAAATCACTATGAATTCATTGTGTTGAATTTCCATGGTTTTCCTAATGATTTCAAACAATGTTTAAACCCTAATTTATATTATAGGGTGTATAGCAATATATACGTATATATTTACAAGTTGTTAGGGAGATAAGCATATTTACGTGGGTGCTATATAAGTCTCAATAGCCTTGTATATAAACGCCACCCTGCTACTACGACTACTGACATCAACTACATCGCTACCCCTTAAGTTGCTGTTCAAGACAATAAAACAACAAAAATGCTGTATAACTCTGTAACTAATAATTTGTCTTCCATAGCTTTGGGCAGCAGGAGACTTTTCCATTTTCCAAACACTTTCTATTTGGACTTTAGGTTCCTTTAGTTTCTGCGCCGGCTCATTTTTCCCCCCCGAATCCCCTGCTGTCACTAGGCAGTGGAAGTGACCCTCTAAATGGATATTTCGGGCGATTGCTGGTTCTTGTACTTCTGTTTTTTTTCCTGGCTGTTTGTTTTGAGAAGACACCAAAGTTCTACTTCTAACTTATTCATCTGTGATTTTCCAGAATCTGAACAAGCAGACTAGGGAGAGGGGCACATTTAGATAGTAAGATGTGCTGCAGGCAAAACCAAGCGGGGAACGCACTGCGTCTTGTGTACCAAATCATGGGACCTTGCTGATGGGAGCATTGTCGCCTTTGGAATTTTGATAGCAGTTTCTATACGTAAAGTTCCTAGGTTAAACGGTTAAAAACAAGTACTTCATATATATATATATATATATATATATATATGTGTTAAGTATATATTTATTATAAGCAGTGTGTCTGCCAAAACATTTGAACCAATTTATTCTAGCTAATACTTAAAGGGTTGTAAGACTTAATTCCATTGTATTAGTATAATTGCTTGTTTTATAAATAACAAATAAATTAAAAAAATTCAATTATACTTTTGTATTGAAAAAAGAATCAAAACACATATACAGAGGAAATTAATACAACAAGCCTGCTGGGACTTAATAAACCCAAAAAAAGGATAGGAGGTGGTGGTGGTGGTGGTGTAGGGGGGTGGGGGTCATTAAAAAAACAGTAGGCTAATTTCCAACCTCTTGCACATGGATTATAGTATGAGATTTTTTGTGTCAATATCTATTTTCGGCAAAGCTATTAGCAGATCTGAAAAGCTGCTTAGTATTGGTGTCTCTAAGGGTGAATTCCGCTGAGAGACAAACTAATAATTACATGTCAAAGAAGAGATGCAGGATTTCAAGGGGAAACACTTGATATTTGTCTGTGTGTACCTTTGGAGAAAGCTAAGAAATAGCACCACAATTTTGAACCTGTCTTAGTCTGCCTCTATAAAAAAAAAAAAAAAAAAAATGTAAATAAATAAAATGACAAAAAAAAAACCTCTTGCTTCACACTCGGAACAAAGCCGCAGCAGGAAGCTATCTGTTGTTCTAACAGCTTCCCAGGGAGTTTAATATTCATGGGACCGGTGTCAATATCTGGCAGCATTTCACACCGTTAGGCTGTATCCTATGTGGCAATCTAAACAATTCATTAAAACATGTACTTTCACAGAAGCTGGATATACAAAAGTTGAAAACATAGGCCTACCAGAAAAAATCAAATACAATTATATTCTATATTCTTTAATCCTACCAGACCATATACTGACAATTGATCCGATTTGTCGTACTGCCTTAAAGTCTTACTCGGCTGTTTTAGAAAACCGTAACAAGAAGGGCCTTTTATGCTACAACTCTGTGATATCTCAGCCTCCATTTGGGAATCCCAGCAGTAACATACTTGGAAGAAAAGGTGAACATCAGCTTTAAATACCACAGGGCTCTAAACTCAGTGCACGGCGTAGCACACGCACCTTACGGGACCAGCCCCCGTGGAACCAGAACTTCTGTTTTTTCAGAGCACTGAAAACAACAATCGAGGACGTCACAGATGAAGAGGAGTTGCTTTGCCTACTGCTTCAACAACCTACATCTCTCTCCATGCAGTGCCTTCCAATTGCACATCCTATTGTTTGCCCAACGTGTCTAACTGTTTACACCCGCGGACATTCTCTTGCAGTCTTTCTTCTAAATCTGCTACCTTTATATCCGATTTCCGCTACTGCGCAACAAAGGAGACACTTCAGCAGCTCAAATGTTTACCTAAAACAAGCCCTACGAGCTGATGAGGGCTCTAAATGCAAATACAGGGCGAAGAGGGTTTGCTGTACCCTCATGGGCCCAAATGGTTTTCTCCTCCATAGTTAAGGTTAAGATGTTGGGCCATTTTATATCAAATAAATAATTCATTCATGAAGTAGTCACTCCACTATTTTGTTATTATCGCTGTATTATGTTGAACTGGATGCATTGCTTTTGAGAAAGAAAAGCATTAAATCCAAGGGTTCGATATCGGATTTGTAGGCAAAACCCCAAACCAACAGTTTATTGGTTTTACATTTTCTTTTAGAATAATAAACTTTTTTTTTAATGTCTAAAATTCCACCGAATCTTAAGAATCGGATTCAGTATTATTTGGTAGATCATGACTTTTATGTCACTCGGTGAGGTCTGGATGGAAGCTCGGTTGTGTATCTCAGACCCAACTCAAATATGTCTTTAAATAACAGCCATCCCACAGACCTGCATTGCCTCAGATGATAAAGAATAGGCCAGCTCATCTCTCCCCATTATTTGCTTTACTGCGTGTTGTTTAATATACATATAACTCTATACAGTGAAGGATTTATAACAGCGCCCTCCAAAGAATTATTATACCCTTAAAAGTAAAAAAATTAGACATTCATATGAAAACGATACATTTTTTTTTTCCACTGTTGTTTATGTGTCTATAAAGTTAAGTGTGTAACAAATAATTTCTATTATTGATCCTTAAGGGTTTTTGAAGACGTAAAAGTCAATTTATAAAGCTAAATATAGTTAAGATTAGATCGTAGTACATACAGTTACAATAGAAATGTTAAAAAAAATAGAAAGACATAAAATAAATGGGTATTAAATCAACCCAATGCCTACTCTCACTAATATGTACTGTGCTGAAATAAAGTCTCCACGTAAGAGTTCAAATTACTTCTAACCCATCTAACCCACTGCCACTTAAAAAATCTATCTTTAAATATTGAGATTTGATTCCCTTGCAAACTTTTGTATGCAAAGGCTCTTCTGCCAGACTTTGTTTAAATTCTTAGTACACAGTCTGATTACAGTCTCGTTTTATTTATTTATTTTTGTTTTAGTTGGCTTGACAACTTGGCTCATAGCCCTAGTAAAAACAGTGATAATGAGCTTTTGAGTATAGAAATTTTAAAGTTTTGTACTCATTTAAAATGGGACTCATTTGTCCCAGTTGCTACCTCAAAAAAAAAATCTAGCTAGCTAACAACATAAATGCAAGGAATGCAATGTAGCAAACAGCTTGGTTGTGACAGGGCTATAATCACACACACAGATTGGCTGGCCAAAACCACATCCGCATCAAAAAGCTGGCCTAAATCTTCACCCGGCCCTGGGCATTTTTTATGTTTTTGAATATTCAGATGCAATATAATACAGTCATGGGCCAGCATGAACACCAAGTAAGAACAAGGTCTAAGTGAATATTAATTTGTTTTAGATAAAAACACACACCCTCACGTAATCTGTTTTTCCTCTATTCCATTTCCCTGAGATTCCTTGATTATGGGAGTTTTCTCCCCTTTCTCCTAGTTCAAATGAGGGATCTTCAAATGTGGACACACTGAGTTGAGTCTGAATTTCTGCCTCAAACAAATTTATTTAAACATGTGGTAATTAGTCTCCAAGGAACCAACCGCAAAGGGCAGCACATGGTTTAATTTCACCTCCCTTTTTAATGTGTTGTACTCCACTGACTATCCCCGTTAATTAGCCGATTATTCTCCTCTCCTGGCAAAGACGAAGGAAGAATGAATGGAATGAAACAGCCTACAAAGCCATGAACAGGTTCTTTGTGGATCCAGCATTAAATATGGGAAGGAGGAAAAAAAGAGAGGAACAAGTCCAGTGAGACGGCTTATTCTCTTTCTTTCCTCTGCAAAAAACCTATAACTGAAGATGCTATGTCACATATATGAATGGAGAGTTTGGACTGAATGAATGTTTCTTTTTTTTTTTTTTTCCCCAGTTATCCTTCGACCCTTCGGTTATCCTTAGACCCTTCAGTTATCCTTAGAGCTTTAGACACTTCCACTCTGAAAGATACAATTCCACGGTAAATATCTACTGCAAATAACAACTGATGCCGTGTGTTAAATTTTTTTTAAAGGGGGGGAGGAAACACAGGAACACATTCCCTACTCCATTACACCCTCGCCACCAGCCTTTGACACCAGGAAGGATGGGTTCAAGGACTCAAGACGTTTGTGCCAAATCCTGATTCCATAGGCATGACACAAAATAAACCGGGAGTTGTCGGACCAGGCGATATTTTTTTCCACTCCTTAATTGTCCAGTGTTGGTGATCGCGTGGGCCACTGGAGCTGATTCTCCTTTTTTTTGTGCTGATTGGAGTGGAACCCGTTGTGGAACCCGTTGTGGAACCCGTTGTGGAACCCGTTGTGGTGGTATGCTGCGATAGCCTATCTGTGACAAGGACCATCGTTGTATTATTTGAATTCGTACGGCCCGCCCCAGACACTTGTCGTGCGTGAGAACATACCTGGGAATGACAACCATACCACTCTCAACATCGCTTAAGTCACTCATTTTACCCATTCTAGCGTTTATCTTATTTTCAAATGTATAAACATCAATGTACACAAAATCAAAATCAAACTACTAAAATATATGAGATCAGAAAAATAACTTATTTCTAAAGAAGTAATAATTCCTAAGGAATTAGGGGGAAAAAATTGTGTTTAAAATTTTTAACATCGAGATGTTAAAATAAACCATTGTCTTCAAGCAGAAAACAACTAGTAGGCTTTTAAATCCAGAGAAATTAAGCCTAAAACATAAACAGGAAATTAATGAGTGCATCTCTGAATTCATTAATTTGGTATTTATTTGCTGCAAAGCAGGGGATGAACATAATACCCAAGATTATCCCAGGTGAGAATACCAAACTGGCCGCACAAAATGTCACATCTCATCTGTTGACAGGTGCTGAGGCTCTGTGTTTGCCCTCTGGGAACCTGGAGCAGCCACAACAGCATTATGTGGAATGTTGCATGTTAATGGAAATGAAACCATTTCCAGTGACAGTTGGAAAGTCCTTTGCAGGGGCGCTAGGCAGCTTTAAGCTATCTTATTTTTTAAAATTTTTTAATCTTTCTAGCTATAGCATGCATGACTGATTCAAGCCTCAAAACAAACAAATGTATCTAGTGAAGTCTGAATTATTTTGATGTTACCTATTTATGACTATAGTTTTTGCTGAACTTCTAAACAATAAGAATTATTATGTTATGTTATTATCGTTATGTTTTACCGCTAGTCTGTTAATATATTTTAGTTGCTGTCTTTAAACTCATTAATCTCAGTACACCGGCACACCAGCTTTACACTGGTTTACTTGTTTACTACTGCGTTTTGCTACGTTAGCTACCTAGCTAAATAGATTTAAGCCACGGTTGCTAGTTAATAAATAAGTTAATATACAGTGTGCTTCTACCACATTTGTTTGTGATGCACGGAACTAGATAGCAAACATGATATAAAAATACATTTCTTCTGTAGATGGACATGTACGGAATGTCATGCTATTACTTGACTTTTAAGCTGTAGACATAGTTTTTTCTCTGATTCTGTCACTATTCCGAACCGTAGAGAGAACCAGGACAAAAAATTCCAGACTTAAAAGTTTATTTTCTGTTATAAACATTTGTGCAGTAACCTCATAGCGAGCAGGCACTGCTAGGCATGTAGGAGACGGTTGTCAATCATGTGGCCAAAGCTGAAAAATGGCGACCTACCCTTTTCAAGAAAACTGAATCCCAAGCACCAACACAAGAGAGATAAAGAATCAGTCAACTACTTTTTTTTTTTTTTTTTTTTTTTAATATTATTTATTTTTTGCGCAATATGATCGTTTAATAATCAGATTAAGTAATCAGAAAATAATGATGTATAGTTGCGTCGCATCGCCATCTGGTGGGACTTAGCCCCACCTACCCTAAATGCGGCACTGATGAAGGTATTTGGCCAAAGCGTTCGTTCTGATTACCACTTAGTTGTAAAATTCCACATCCGAGGTTTCACGGGGTGACGTGCATTGTACGTTTTTTTTTTTTTTTTAACATATCAATTACTGTTAAAATGGATGGCTCATCAATGTAAAAACCGTTCACACATGCAAAAAATTATCTATTTAAAACAATATTCAAGGTGGAAAATGTTTTCCACAGTCCTTATAAATGTTTCTGGGTTTTATGTAGAGGGAATTGGCCACCTGGAGTGTGCACAGAACATCACTAGGAATATCATGTCCATGAAAGGGCTAGCATAATCAATGTGGATTCTCTACCGTGGTTTAGAGGGTCATGTCCATGCATAAAGTGTTGCAGGTGTAAGCTGCGCTTGATTGATTCAAGCCCAACCCTCTCAAATGTCCATAATATAAACGATCAAGCACAGGTGATCATAAATTGAAAGGAATCACCAACATTCCCCATGGCACGCTTATGGAAAACTGACAGCTGGTGTTGATGAGATGAGAAGGCAATCAGTCACTGTGAGCAGACTGACTCTTCACAGTGAGCTAAAGACTTTAATTTGAACTGATTAAACTGATTTAGATAGGGTTCAAAGTGCCACAACAGTATTTAAACCGGTGCACAGTGAAGGCCTCAAAAACGCACGTGTTCTTGACGTTGCTAAAAAAAAGCTGAATAAAAACGGAGGCGTTCGTCCCTCAGGGTCAGATGATAAGACCTTGAGTTTGGGTTTGGAGAGCGAGAGAAAGGGGGAGATGTGAGAACAGTTTTGTCTAATTGTAGTTTCATAACTAATGTCTTTACCGCCATATACTATATCCGTAACATACAGAAGAAGCCGCACCTGCAAATGTAATAGCCCTGAGTAATAGTAACTACTGGAGTTTACAATTGCTTGCGACAAGTATCAAGCGTATATGTGCTTTTCACTGAGTGGGCAGGGAAAGGGGCAGGGGAAGGGGAGGGGCGAGTGAACCACAAATCTTCTGTGCAGGAGAGGTCGTTAGTGCAGAACCAGCCAGCAGGCCCTTGACGTCTGTGAACAAAACAAGCCAGCAGCTCGCAAATATGGGCACGGCTGCTGGCGGGGGCCGTGTACGATGAAAAAAAAAATAGACTAAAATTGGTACGTTGATTATCCAGAGTCTAGAAATTATAAATACATAAGAATGTCTATCCAGATAGATATTACTGACCAGAACAAAGCAGGTATAAAAGAACACAATTTGTCAGCACTGGTGAAAGTATTTGGCTGCAGCGTTTTGTTTTCTGATTACCACTTTGTTGTAATCCTCCACATAAGATTAATCAGAGGCTTCACAGGGTGATGTCCATGATACATTGGATTGAATATCCAGCCCCTTGATGCGAAAAGCAGTTTTGCTTCTTCGAATGCAACATCAACAACAACAGCAGCTAATAATATGTGCATCAAAAGAGCTATCAGCTTCGTTATATTGCTAAACTGCATATTTGAATTTCTGCCCTGACAGACATAAACTAAGAGAAATTGTAATTTACTATAAAAATTGCTAATCCAGTTAAGTGCTTCAGATGTCACATCTTCTGAAAAAACTGAAATTTAAAGGCATTGGTACACCTTAATTTACCATCACAAACAGAACCTTTTTTTTAATCCATTCAAAACCTTGCTGCTTTTGTGTGACAGAGTACCAACAAACACATTAACGATATTCACATGATGCAAACTTTACATAATTTACCTCTCGTTTCCTACGCTAATAACTTGAGGCATGAGGTGTTAATTGCTGTCCTTGGTAGGAAATGGATGACCCTCTCTGTGCAACCATGCAGGGATTATGTCCCTGGCTTCTGATTATTTCTAAATACAGAGGAGCAGCCATTGTGCCTTGTGTAAATGGAGGCGTCACAGCCAGTGAAATGGGTTTTATTGGCGATAGCAATTTCAGCATGGTCCAGAGGTTATGAGACTTCCCCACTCGCACTACAGTCAAACACAATGAATGAGCCACATGGGTGAGGTAATTGAGGATGGAAATCAGCTAAAGAGTCCATTTGAACGGGAACATGCACTCTGGAGGACAGGTACAGGGTCAGATTGAGGCTCTAATTATCATTTGTTATTGTCTGTTTGCAGCCAGAAAAGGATTGAGTTTGGTGCAGTGATGCTTAACCAAATCTTAATCATCCTTCTCGTAATCAAAAGGTACATCCTATTTAGTTTTAAAATGAATAGTGTTTGGGAATTTTTTGTAGGACTACTAGATAGTTACAAATACATTGGCAAACGAACGTGCACGCACACAGGCACACTTTTATATCAATTCTATTCCTTAGACTCACAAAGTATACGTCATCAGATGCGCCAGCTCGGCAAAGTGATCAGAAAAATCTATTCTGTGCAATTAACCATAAGGCTGCGTCTTTTCCCAATCCAAAGTAAATCGTGGCACTTAGTGGTCACCAAATACTTCTCTTCCCTAGCGCAACTGGAGTAGTGAATAATTACTTAGGAAATTAGACTTGCATCTTCCCACACAACATACTAAGTAAAGTTCAACTTAAACTAAAACCATTTTGACGCACAATATGTCCACAAACGCTAGAATATAAGTCAGCTAGTCTGCACTGTTGTCACTATGGATTGTGAAGTCAAAAGAGCCCCCTCAATCACAATAAAGATATTATGTATATGTAGTCTGGTGGATTATTTACTTATATTATCTGATTTAATTTAAACAACATCAGTGCCATGTCAGAGCAGAGCGGTCTGTGGACCAGTACTAGTTTTTGCTTGACATAAAACTAAAGGGCTTCACTTTTTTCATAATTTAGATTGAATTTATAGATATGAAACCCGTGTAAACACCCTACTGCATCATTCTGTTAGAATGGTTGTTACTTGCACCTTTACGTTAAAACATATGTAACCTACGTTTTCAAGAGTTTGCACGCATTCGGTATTGCTTAATAGCTAAAATTGCTGTCGTCCAGACTATATTTGAAAAAATGTATATAATTCTAAAATAAACATCAAACATAGATCCACACACACACACACATATATTATAAATACAGTGGCAAGAAAAGGTATGTGAACCTTTTGGAATTTTATGGTTTTCTGAATAAATTTGTCATAAAATGTGATCTGATCTTCATCTAAGTCAAGGGTGTTGACAAATATAATGTGTCTAAAATAATAACACAAAATAAATTCTGATCCCTCATGTCTCTATTGAACACACTCATTCAACATTCAAAATGGAAGTGGAAAAAGTAAGTGAACCCTTGAGTTAATGACCTCAAAAAA
>JAOYSI010004277.1:0-14436 GCA_025775065.1 Hiodon alosoides
GACTGGGTCAGAGCATCTCCAAAACTGCAGCTCTTGTGGGGTGTTCCCAGTCTGCAGTGGTCAGTACCTATCAAAAGGGGTTCAGGGAAGGAAAAGCAGTGAACCGGCGACAGGGTCATGGGCGTCCAAGGCTCATTGATGCACGTGGGGAGCAAAGGCTGGCCCGTGTGGTCCGATCCAACAGATGAGCTACTGTTGCTCAAATTGCAGAAAAAGTTAATGCTGGTTCTGATAGAAAGGTGTCAGGACACAGTGCATCGCAGTTTGTTGCGTATGGGGCTGCGTAGCCGCAGACCAGTCAGGGTGCCCATGCTGATCCCTGGCCACTTCCAAAGCGCCTACAATGGGCATGTGAGCATCAGAATTGGACCACGGAGCTATGGAAGAAGGTGGCCTGCTCAGATGAATCACGGTTTCTTTTATATCACGTGGATGGCCGGGTGTGTGTGTGTGTTGCTTACCTGGAGAACACATGGCACCAGGATGCACTATGGTTAGAAGGCAAGCCAGCGGTGGCAGTGTGATGCTTTGGACAGTGTTTGGCTGGGAAACTTTGGGTCCTGCCATTCATGTTGATGTTACTTTGACACGTACCACCTATCTAAGCATTGTTGCAGACCGTGTACACTCTTTCATGGCAACGGTATACACACACACACACAAAAATTAAAATGATCTTCACTATGGACATTTAGGACAGCGCTCTCCACCACCATCAGTAAAACACCAAATGAGGGAAAATCTTTCAGAAAAGAATGGTGTTCCATCCCTTCACTAGAGTTCCAGAGACTCGTCGAATCTATGCCAAGGCACATTGAAGCTGTCCTGGCAGCTCATGGTGGCCCAGCACCTAACTGTGACTTCATGTTGGTTTTTCCTTTAATTTGTCACCTGTCTGTATATATCAGTGACAAAGCTATTACACTAATGTCCAAGGTTAATTTCCAGGTTTCACTTATAAAAATATTTTATACTGTCACCCATTTAGGGTTTTCCTATATGGCTTTATATTTACAAATTTCACAGAAGGCTTACGATAAGGTAACATGGAAGTAATGTATCTCCCAGGACCCACAAGGGCATCTATAAAGAGTATATCAGCTGTGATACTCATTTATAGTTAGTATCATTGGAAGCTATGTGATTTTATTTAATACTCATATATGAATACAAATGCATAACACATGGACAGCAGTATCTTTTTAGGCAAACGCTATCAATACCTGCTATCATGGCCCTTTGTGTTACCGACCCATGGCAGGTGTCCTTGACTTCATCTCCATGATCTGTTAACTGCCCATGGTAGGTGCCTGTTTCTCTATTCAGTCATCCATTTAATGAAAGGCTGGTTGGAGACTTATAAGATGGCATGTAATATGAGATTTAATAAACTGATCTATAAATCTATAAGTCTGCTTGATAATTTAACATAGACCTTTTTCTTATCTAACCACAAAATAAAAACATTGAGAACTGTCCTGAAACCTAAAAAAGCATTTTGAATTAACAATAACACATTATGACTAAGACATTTTTTTTTCCCTCTTAATTTTAAATCTTTCAATACAGTTTATAACACAACTGCAGTTTTTGAGTGTGAAGTCGACTGCCCACAATCTTGGATGGTAGATATATAGTAACCATTGTGCATCCCTGAACTGTGCAGAATGACAAGTGGGTAAACTGAATTCACGGACTTCAGAAGTCTATGAACACTGCACAACACTGAGGGTTGCATCCCTTCAAAGAACAAGACAACTTTGGTAAAGGAAAAGATCTATTGTTCTTCAGCTAAAAATAAAGCTCCAATTGCATGACCAAAAGACACTTAAAAACGGCCAGGTAGCAGGCATAAAAAAACGTGCATAATGCGCCTAGGTCCCAGTTGTGTTTTTTAACATGTCCTCTGAGTGAAGGACCCAACATGCCCTGTGATTTAGAAAAGCTCTCTTCATTGGTCTTCATTGTGCGAAGTAAGAATCAAAGTGTTACAAGTGGTTACAATTCCAAGTAACCCCTACTCCACACTGCAGCAATACCCCAGCCAGCCCCATGCAGAATTTGTGTGGATATGATGCATTTGTGGGTTTACGACAGAACCATTCTGGCCGACAACGCCTCACTGGGTTGTGGAGCGCTGGGTTCATTAGCGGCCACTTAGGTTTCTTTGAAAGATATAATGACCTTCCCAGCATGACCACAATATGCACTGATGTTTGGCCACGAGACAATTTAGAGAATTCCAATCAGTCAGAAAAAGAGGGTTCTTGTCTAAAGAATATGTACAGCTTTTGTGAGTGGATTTGACAAAGAAAACTCACTAACACAACCACAGACATACATTGCTTTCCATATGAATGCATTGATAAAGGACATGGTTTGAGTATCAGGACTAAGCTAAACAGTGTAAGATAATTTACTGACATATTCTTCTAATAATCTACTGCACTTATTTGTCTGTGTGCTGTGATATAACCACGCTCTTTGCACTCCTTCTTCAATGATTGCTGCGCTAAATACAGTGCTGGAAGACACAGACAGCACAGAGTTGTTGAGTCATGTACAGACATATTCTTCAGAGGGATTAGCGCGCAGTCCTGAGTTCCCACAATGTGCTAGATGGCAGCTGTAAAATGACCCCTTTTGGGTTTGTTTATGTCTGCTAACAGAATGGACATCCCTGTGATTTTGAGATATTGATATTGTCTCACTACATTGTTTAGATTTGTTGCTTATTGAGCATTACGGGTTTTCAGGTTTCATCACTCCTATATATTTACTCATTCTTTTCGGGAGTCATCTATCTACACCTACTTCTCCTAATATGTTTTTCAACCTCCACTCCAGCAGTTGTTGTGCATAGAGATATTTAAATGAGGCGTAAGATTACCTTAAGTGAATTGTTGGGTTGAAGAGATGGTTGTTTCTTTTTGCAATCACTCACTAATCTATTTTTAAACACAACATTAAATACATTTTAAAATAAAGAATATATAAAATAAATAAAAAATATGGAACAGACTGTGTTTACATAAATTGTCCCATTTAATTTATTCAAATCAGGTATTTAACAGCATTCCTTTGGAGGCTATTGCCTACGATTCTAGTCTGTAAAGTTTTAGCATAGTAATTATTTAAATATTGGAGTATTCCAATGACATTATCAGTTTTATTGTAACTGTAATATTGCCAATGAAATTGCTTTCTTGAGTGAAAATCAGTCCACTGAGAATTAATTATCTATAACATTTTGTATAAGTAATGCAGTGGTCAGATAGAGAGAGTGAGTGAGCTACAGATAAGTGAGGGCTAAGCCAACCCTTATGGGTAAATTTTGGCTGGAAAAACAAAGACTCAAACTTTGGCCTTCCCGCCAACCCTTCTCTGATTCTGCAGCACCATTGTTCGGTCTCCCAGTGCCAATGCGGGACAATCGCCCCTTTGTGGCCTTCTGTGTGAGGTTCCGTCCGGCGGTGACAACCTGCGCGTGTCTTTGGCCGCGCTCAGGGAGTGAATACGCCATGCTGTGTTCTTAGCCTTTAGGGAGAGGGCTAGGTGGTGGGGTTATTGGTGTACTCTCCATGGGAAAAGCCCTGGTCTTGGCCCCCCACATGAAATTCAGTTCGACTCCATCCTTGGCCCAGTTTTGCCCTGTCTTAGCGGCTGAAGCGCATTTGGCAAAAAGTGCTTGGCAGCAACCCGTGACCTTTTCCCGTCTGTCAGCTGGGATTTCCATTCTCATGTCCGCATCTCATGATGCACAATGAAGGTGTTTGTTTCTGGATGATTCTGCCCACAAGCTCCCAGAGAGAGAAAATTGTCCTCTGGGCCGTTTTGGGACTGAGAATGCTATGGCCCTCATATTGATTTTCTGCTGTTTTGATCACATTTTTTTGTCTCCTGGTATCAGTTTTGTTATTTTGGAAGTAACTTTAATGCGTGGTACGTGTTCAGCACTTCTATTTAATTTCTCAGTCCCCCTTATTCTCACGGATTCGTTTTTATTTTGCCTAATTATGAGATTGGTCTGCTTTCGACACACTTTTTTTATTTTTAAACATTATTTGCACGCAGAGTGTACATCGCTGTAAATGGGATTTTTTAAATGGTTAGATTTTGGAGACAGCTTTGGGCCATCCGGAAAATATAAGGGGAAATATGCTGAGATAATATGTCATGGTTCTGGGACAAGCCTGCAGTGTGGTGCAGCGTGACCTTGAGCTGAATAAATTTAAATCAGTCCATAACTACAGAGGTATTTAAATTAGGGAGGGTTTTTTTCCCTCCTTTTCAAGGACATGGACAAACCTGTCTTGCAGATCTGGTGGAATATAGTTAGACTTGTGCAAACTAGGGAAAATACCTTTTGAGGTATATTTCACTGGAAAGACTTAATTTGATTGTCAGGGGTCTTTTTTATTTCATGCTGACAGTAGATTATAATACTCTTTGTCATAATAAAATATAGAACCCAGATATTCTCAGAATGTTTCACATTGATCGTGAGTGACTATTTTTGAGTTTATATTTTTGTTCAGTTTACGAAGAGAAATATTGCTTGCCTTGGTGCTGAATTTATTTCAAAAACTATTTCTATATGCTCATTTTAATGTCTAGGGCCCTCTGAGTTACTTAGTAGTTTTAAATATATTTAAATTTGAAAAATTTGAAAGACTTACAAGAATTACAAAAAAAATTCAGGGATGGCAAAAAGAAAATCCTTTTCTCCAGCTCAATAAAGAAAATAATTTAGCTTGTGCATACTGAAAGAAAAATGCAATGATTATTCAATTGGAATGATACTAATTGTAATAATATGGGCTGGGCTAAGATTAAGCCTGTATAATTTTTCACTTGTTTGATGATGAGCTGAGCAAAGTAACATTTAGCTCTGCTGCAGTACCGGGAAAGAAAATCTACCATAGAAGCATATTTTTAAAAAATGGTGTAGTAATTAACATTTTATATTTACATTTTTTTCATTTAGCAGACACACTTATCCGCTCGTATCCAGAGTGATGTACAAAAACTTCAGGCCTCTGGTGATGCTGTTGAGCATTGAACATTGTCAAAACTGCTTCAGCAAAATATCTCTGTAAAGTTTGTCTTCAGCCAGCTCTTAATCAGACAAATAAGCACTGGTGATGCAAAGTGCTGCTGTCATTAAAGTATACTGGCACTGTCTGCTGCCATGACTTAACAGCTTCCGCTAAGACGTGAAGAACACATCACTTCATGGTTCTGATTGCAGGGAGCCTTGTCATTACCAAAAAGTATTATTGGATCCGAACACAGGTTTTAAACAAGAAATGTTCATTAGTTACATTATTACTTAGATATACAGTAAGTGACGTAAGTGCAGTAGAGTGCGGTCAACCCCTGCTAACCTTTCTGTGAATGGTTAGCTTCACAAAAACAGGAATAATATTTATTATATAATATTTAATATTAATATTACAAATTTGATTGTATGAACAAACAAAAAGTTCAATGGCCTTTTCACAGAGAGGTTAACTGTCTACATCTCCTCTGCACCTTATGTGGCTTTTCTGAATGATTCTTAATTACTATATTGACAGAATGACAGTACAATCCTCCAATAATAAAGTAATGTTTAGTGGGCGGTATTGCTCCACTAAGAGTCTGCATCTTCTCTATGCCTTGGAGGGGTAGTGAGTGCTATTCATAGACTGCAGTTAAGTGACCCTGCATATGAGTAACATCAGATTGCATTAACGTCTAAGATTTTGCCTTCTACTTGTGACAAATGTAAAATGGAGTCAAAACATTGTTATGCTGGGACTGTGTGCTTTTCGCTGCAGAATGTTCTGGAGCTTAAGGATTCCATAACTGTAGCTTTTTCACAAAGGCAGCTAAAATGCATCAGGATTTACAGAGACACCTCAAGCAGTTATAACATTTTTATCAGTATCACTTTTACATAAAAGTGACCAGGATCTTTTAACTTTCTTGGTTATATCACTCAAACACTTCTTATCGTTACAAAATAGTGGAAAGCTTGGTAATTAAGGCTGGTTGGGTTGTTCTTTAATTTGGAAATGTGCTGCAAAAAGTTCAATCTGAGGCGAAGATAGAGTCAAGCTGGTAGCAGAAGTGATACTCAAAATTACACTACACGCCTCTGCGTAAATGGATAAGTAAATCTAAGCCTTTGTAATAAGGTTGGCAATGATTACAATGTGCAATAGATATGCATTTATGCATTCATTTAAATGTTATGCTGTTTATGGCCTGATTTTCTGAGAACTCCCTTTAATCATGTCATGCTTATAACATTGGACCAACACCAAGGATTACTGTGGCTTTTCACTTGTGAAGATACCTGAATTTTACAGCTTTTCATTTTGAACATAAGGCATTTATTCTAGCACTTTCTGCCAGCGTATTGACAATCTTTTACTTTTTATGGGGTGTGATGGGAATAAATAAAATATTGAAAAAAACATGCTTCTGTTCTTTTTCATTTTGTATAACAATTCTTAGAGATGTGTTTATCTATGTTCAGCTCTCATTCTTTACCTCTCTTATCCTTTCTTTTCCTCTAAAACTCCCTCGTTTTCTCCTGTGCTAATAAAAAAGGCAGAAGCTACTGCTAGATGCTAAAATTGGCAATCTGTGAGAAATTTACCATTTCGTGACAGCACAACAAATCGGAAATTTACATTTTATTAATTCCATTTTATCCAGCATGTGATCAAAAAGGCAACAGAATTAAAATAACAGGTTCCAGAGCATCAGACTTATAAAGGAGTGTAGACACCCACAATACATGAGCATCCAAAACACCAAGGTTCTATCATCCATCCATCCATTTTTTAAACCTCTAATCCTGATGGTCACGGGCAGGGATACACCCAGGACGGGACACCAGGCCATCACTGGGCAACACACTCACACACACCAACAGGGCAATTTAGCATGGCCAATGAACCTAACCCGCAAGTCTTTAGATGGTGGGAGGAAACCCACGCAGACATGGGGAGAACTGTTCATCAAAAGTGATCTGTATTGCTCATCAGTGCACTTTCACAAACTTCTGGAACAAGGAAAGTGTTGTTTGTATGAATATTCATTCTTTCTGAGAGTGGAAGCAAAAAGGCACTTTCTGCGTGTCACAAGGAGATTATTTCCCTGCAGTGGTTTGAGATTTGAGCGCCACAAGTTTTTTTTTGGTTTTCCTCTGGTGGACATGCAGCTTACTTTCCATGACAAAATATTCCATTATACTTTGAAAGAATGCCTTGAAAGAATACCTTAATTACATCAAATTATTCCCACTTCAGATTGGTTGTGTTGGTCAGATTTTAAAATACAAATTTAGATTAGCAATAAAATGTTCTGCCTGTTAACTACACAGGACATACCTATTTTTGCAGCCTTCTGTTGTCTGTAAAACTGATTGAAAGGCTTTTAAGAAACAGAGGCAAGCAGGTAGACCAGACAAGCGGGCATTTGGTATTTTTTCGGAAGTTTTTTTTTTAAAGATTGGTTACCTTTTATTTGTTTGTTTGATGTGCTTTACTGAAAAGATGCTTCTTACAATCAAGCCATGAAAGACCCAGAGAGAGGTGGCAGGTCAGTAGTGAGTTTGTCATTTCAACCATCACCTTGTTTGATGGCTGACTTATCCTGTTTTTAGGTTTTTCTGTTAGCTTACATGTGAGACTGGTTTGTTTGTATCCATTAAAAAGTGTCTGCCACAAGAAAAATCTCAACTCAACTCAACTTTAACAACAACTAATGTTGTTAAAGAACTGGCCAGTCATCTTCGTCTGTCTGTATCTGGGAGTAGAATCATTCCCTCCATCCCAGGGTCCCTGAAAGCTGGAAATGTTTTGAGTCCCTAGTGCGTTTGCAACAAGTTTTAAACTTATACAATATTCACAATATGTTTGTTTTGGCGATAGTGCTTCTATATGTGCACTGTGTGTGTTCTGTATGTATGCACATGTGTGTTTCGGCCAGCTCACATGAAAGTGTCTGGCACAGGCAGACCAGCGTATCATGTTGTTTGAGTTGATAATAGACTGACTCCTTTCTCTCTGCTTTGCCTTGCAGTGCATAGAGGCCAAGAAGTACTGCTGGTATTTTGAGGGTGGCTACCCCATCTATTTTATGTAAGTACAATTGTTAATTACACATTATTCAATCCTATGTTATTGGATACCTATAAGTTTGAAATGTTCACAGTCTAACCTGCATTAAAAAAATTTTACAGAAAAGGGGAAAACATTGTCACCTTGGTTTCCAAGGACTGTGGGTACGAAATTATAGATATTACGTTTAATGAAGGTAAACAATAAAATGATAAGTTTGTGTATTTGGGTCTTCATACCCTCAATCTCAATTTCCCAAACAATCTTTCTATTTGTATTTATTTGTATTTTACTTTGAGAAGACAATCCATTATTCACATGTTTAGTTTATTGAAATTGAAATTCTCAATTGATTGTCTCGATGAAGAAAGATGAAGCATTTTACCTTTTTACAGTAGAATTTTCTTTAATTTGGATGAAAGCCCTGTTGGGAATAGTGGGTTAAAGGCTATGATTTTCAGAGTTAAATTGTACATGACTAGGGGGAAATGATTGTTAAAAATTTTCAATACAATTTTTGGTTCTGTCCCTCGGCTGCAAATAATTTTACTACTCTACATCCCCTCATTAACTTAGAAGCCTCTGATTTTGGGTTGAGGATTTCCCCACTGACATTTGGATTTAAAATAAACGGCCCCGAGGTGCTGGGCAAATGTTCACTGGACTGAAACCAATTATAGATAAGCATATACTTTATTGGGTTTAAAATGACTGCAGGATTTGCATCCACAATGCAGGCTTGTTAATCATCCGAACCATCTAGATGTAGCACTGTGGGTGGGATTTGAATTATTGGCAGGAACATGGCGTGAAGAATGTATCAAGACTTTTATTGTTGTAATCTAGCCGCTCCCTATGTCTTTTGCACAGTCTAAAAGACATAATGCAATTATGTAAAAAACAAAAGCGTTGCTGCCTAGAGCTAAAAGGAAAACCCAAAGAAGAGGCCACTGAAAGAGTTTAGGTGGTTGAGCACCTTATTTCTCTTTCTGTTGGTTGCTCGTTGTTCATTGTCTTTCTGTGTTTATCTAATCAACTCTGTTTGAGAGAAGACCAAAAGCCCATGAGAATGAATGATCCAAATCACCTAACACTGACTTCAGTTATATAAGTGTTGGCTCGGGGATCCTGACGTTATCGGGGGAACTCATTGGACTTGTTACAATGACTTCAGTGCTAAATGATGGCTCTGGTATCCGGACACTATCAGGGAGCCCATTGGTCTTAGAACATGTGTGTTGAGAAAATGGACCAAGAAAAATAATTTACTTCTGCCATGCCCCTGAGCACACATGCCATTTTTTTTCTGTGGGGGCGCCAGCTGCTTAATGCAGGATGGGAACTCCTGTGTTTTAGCTGATTCACGTGGAAGGCTTCCCACGGTGTCCACACAGGTCTGAAGGGAGCCCTAGCCAGTGATGGAGATGATGAATTTGCTGACCCGCAGTGGATAGCGCATCTGTGACAATTTATCCAACCTAAATCTTGTACACATGGATATACACTCTACAATATACATACTTTTTTTGAAATATTTTGAAAACACACGCAGATTCTACATAGTTCAGGAAATTGTTTTGAATACCTTAAGAAATAATATATATTTTTAAGGACCCAGTCAAGGAAAAGCTAATTTAGATGACATTTTAGTTCACGGTAAACATAAAACAATAACGGACAGAATAGGTTATATAAATACTTGCACTAGTACATGTAAAGTGTGTAAATACATTGATAAAAGTAAAACTATGATTAAACTAAATAATGTCACATATCCACTTAAAACTCAAAAAGTAGCAATATTGTTTATGGAGTGGGTTTTTGAAAAATGTGTTGTAAAGACTGGAACAAATTTCATTAGTTAGAAATAAGAAAATTAACTGACCTAAAGTTTACCAGTCAAGGTAATACCATAAATGATGTTAAGTTTGTAGTATTCGAAGAATTCAAACTAGACAATGCGACATATCTAGAAGAACAAAAGTAAATGGGTAAATAGACTGAACACAATGATGTTAGTGAGACTCAACAGAAAAGAATGCTTGAATGAATTGCAAAAATGAGATGTTAATTAGATCTTAACCGTCAAGCATAAATACCTCCTATGTTTTGATTCAAGGACAAGCTCCCTTGAGAAGGTAAATACTATTTAGTGTGTGTGTGTGTGTGTGTGTGTGTGTAGGAGAGTGGAATTAAATATTAATTCAAAGAGGGGAAATGTTTTATGTAGATACATTTACAATTGTACACGCTGCTTACATGAGCAAAATGGTGCGGCGCATGCTGTGGGACAGTGAAATGTCCTGGATATGAAATGGTGAGCCAGCACTTTCCCTCTGCCTGGCTAGAGGTGGGGGGGCATCATCATTTCCATCCATGAAAATGCCAGGCAGGATTTTTTTGTATTAGACGCAGAGAGACAGATTCAAAGCAGTCTTCATTCTATCGCCATTTCAGGCATCAAAGGCCATGTACAATCCGCTCATTCTTTAGGGGTTACCATCCCCTGGAATAAATGTGAAAAGTTAAACTGCAGAAAAAATCTCAGAGGAAGTGGACCCGCACATCCCGCATTGTGTTTACTTTGTGACGATTCAGCACCCTCCCTCCTCCCCATAAGATTCAATCTTTCCGTTAAGAGTTGCATGAGAGTTGCTCAGGTTATAGATGACCACTGAAAAGCAAAAGGCAGCTCATCAATCACATTGTTGCTCGTTACCTTAATTTAAAATCTGACTCTGCCCTCTCTGTCTATTTATCTGTGTCGATGCATAATGGACCACATTACAAATCTGCCTGCAGGTAGTCCCTCTGGGACTGAGGACATCATTGTTAGCATCCTTCAGCCTGAGATGCTTCTACACTTTTAGAAACTAGAGTCCTTTTTGTCTCAATATTTCTCTTCTTCAGTGAGGTTATATTTCAAAACAAGTAAGAAAAGTTATAAAAAGGGATAAAACTTCAGCAACAGGGCCTCACATAGGTGCTGGTTTTACCTTCTCTCAAATGATTAGACTGGGTATAGCATAGAATTTGTAACATATGGGTCATATATCTCAGTTGCTATGAGGTGTGAACATTGAACACTCTGGAAATTCCAATGCAGTCCTTTAGACCCTAAAGATATGACAGATATGACACAGGGTTTTCGCTTTACTATAGTCGCATTAACTTGTCACCTTACACTAATTTGCTTGGAAAACCCCATTCAGAGCAACTTACAAATCTTGCAATACTTTATACAAAGTTAAATACATATATGTACATATTTACTGAAACCCTGGTACAGGATTGTGCTTGAAGGTACAAAACCTGTCCCCTCTTAGTCGCAACTCTTGGTCACCTGCTGCCCATTCTCGGTTCCATCCATGGCTGCTGCGTTGTTGTGTATCTTTACATGACCTGAATCTCATGAACATCTGACTTTCACCTGACTGAGCCTCCAATTATGGGAGTTTTAGTATAGTTTCCGATAACCTGTGTACTCTACTGGGGCTGATGTTATTCAAGTTATCTCTCCATGCATTCTACTTGCTCTGGTCCGTAACTCCTCAGCCATTTTGTGGCCCAGGATGAGTTGTGGTAGAGTGTAGCTCCGGCCACCCTTACTCCTCTGACATTGACCCCAAGCCTGCCCCCTCACTAGACCTCATGGTGGGGCATCAACCCTATCTCTGCCTCTGAAGATGCTGGCTAGTGGCTTCTGCAGCTGTGCTAGAAGTTCACACTCTAGTCAGTGGTGCTTCAGTGGTGAAATGAGCTTCCAGAAAGTGTTAAGTCTTCTGAGGTGCTAACCACAGCCCGGTGTAGACTTTGGCCCACCCCCCATCCAGATTCGTCCCTGAAATCAGAATGCTCTTAGACAGTAATATATGGCTTCCACTGTAAATTGGTATTTACCTGTTTTGCATGTTCAAAGTCAAATAACTGCGGCACTTTGTCTATGACTACTGGAGCAGTGTGTAACCGTGGATGCTATTTTCCTGGTTTGTGGCTGTGTCTTTTTATGCTGATGCCAAATGTATTTTGCCTAGATGGCCCTGTAAGTCAAATTGGATAAAATTATGTAAATGTAATTATTAGGCCCTGGTGTATATCAATACATTAAGCTTGAGTGTCCCAGAGTTAGCAGGCTGTCATATCCCTCGCAGAGCTCTTCTTGTTGGTTTTAGCACTGTATTCCTATCAATGAATAGGCCTGGACAGACTTTTTTCAGGAGTACACATGATTGTGTAAGCAGGAAGTTGTTCACTAATAAACTTCATATCATTCCAACTAGGCAACCACGCACAAGCAAGGGAAGTCTGTAATGGAAGTGACATTCTTATTCTCTCTGTCAAGCTCCGTTTAAAAAGCCTGGAACAAGTAGTTTCATTGCTATGTGAAAGCAGGTGGCAAGATATGGAAATAATTTGAACAGGGAGAGAAGAATTGTAAAGACTGAGAACAAAGGCTATGACAACCTTAGCAGGGTGTCCTGTTAGAACGTTGTGGAACAGTTTAGGAAAATGAATGGTATCTGCGCACAGAAAGTGGCTTTTACTATGCCAAAAAACAAACAAACTATGTTTTGACCTATGACCATAGTTGACCCAAACTATGTTTGTCATTTTCAAGTATGTCAAAAGAGTACCCATATATATATATATATATATATATATACATACATATACACACACACACACACACACACACACACACACACACACACACACACACACACACACACAAAAACACTATATGGACAAAAGTATTGGGACACCTACACATTACACCTACAGGAGCTTTTAAGACATTCCATTCTAAATCCATATGCATTAATATCGAGTTGGTCCCCCCTTTGCAGCTAAAACAGCTTCCACTCTTCTGGGAAGGCTTTCTACAAGATTTTGGAGCGGCGTGTCTAGTAGAATTTTTGCCCATTCTTCCAGAAGAGCATTTGTGAGGTCAGACACTGATGTTAGATGAGAGGGCCTGGCTTGCAATCTCCGTTCTAGTTCATCCCAAAGGTGTTCGATAGGGTTGAGGTGCGGGCCAGTCAAGTTCTTCCACACCAAACTCATCCAACCATGCCTTTATGGACCTTGCTTTCTGCACTGGGGCAATGAAATTACTGGAGGCCTTAAATAGCATAGTCCTTAACATGATACGTTCGAATGATGAATGAAGACAAGGATGACACGTTTGTTTTGACACAAAACAAAGAAAATTTGTTTCGGCCGGAGCCACGAACGGCTTCAGCACAGGTTTACTTTTTAGTTTGTGTTATTCCAGTTTTGTGTTATTTTAGTGTTTTTCATGTTTCAGTTAGAAAGTGAGTTAAACCATTACCTAAGATAAAACTAGGTAAGGCATTCATAAGGTAGCTACTTAACATTCGGTGGCATTGCGTATTAAAGATATTTATCTGTCTCCCCCAATCAATCTCCAGCAAGATACAATTAAGTAGTTATGGACATGTTGCACACAAAGTAATGTCATATATCATGAGTGGTGTAATATTATTCAATTCAAAACTTCAATTCAGTTTTGTGTAATATTCAACTAACTAGACTCTTGTTATCCCATCATTGTGCAACTGTACCAAATAACAAACTTTTACAGTAGCATTAAAACTTTACCAAAATGTATATCGTAGATGTTGGCTTTTAGGATTTTGTCTGTGCCAGCACTGATTGCAATCACTATGATGTTATGGATTAGATGAGAACAAATTTTTTTTTTCCTAAATAGGAATGTAAGCTTATTAGGCCTACCTACAAATACATTTGTAAACATGGTTTATTTTATTTAGTTCATTATTATTGCTTCTACTTATTGAATATATAATAAATATTTGTTTCCTTAGTTTTTAGTTATTATGCTTATATTATACTGAATGATCAAGACAATGACTCTATAATAATTATACAGCTACAAAATAAAAAAAACAATTATTGGTCAAAATGGCTGGTTCACCAAATATTTTTTTTTAATAAATTAAAAAACTATCCATTACATTAGATATGTTGGGAGCGGGGTTATTATTTTCTGTTCTGTGTATGTTTATTTGGATACAAAATAATGTTTCCTACTACCTATTATAATAAGTTGTTATAATGTTCAGAATATATTGTAAACTATTTTAATGATCCATTAAAAAAAAAAAAAATTATAGACAGCTTTACCCAGGATTACATATCCTGGCTCATTAATAATTTACTAATCCCATTTATTTATCTGAAATTTACTAATGCGATATTGATCAATCAATCAATCAATTTTATTTTTATACAGCGCTTTTCACATGTTGCCATGTCACAAAGACGCTTTACATAG
>JAOYSI010004278.1:0-11704 GCA_025775065.1 Hiodon alosoides
CCCAGGATGTACTCACGGTCGCCAGGCCACATTGGCTCTCCCTTATGGTGGCACAGCAACCAATCAGTCCGATGATGAAGAGGAGAGCCCCCACAGCAATGATAATTACAGCAGGGATTAAGGTGTACACGTCCTCAAAAAAGTGATCGTAGTCGTCATATGTGATGAACACGTAGGCTCCCACGTAACACAGAATCCCAGCGGCTGCCTGAATAGGGGAGACAAGAATATTACAACCAATGTCAATGGATGTTCTGCTTTCCACTAAGCTGTGTGTTCTCAGAGTGATTTTGAATATTTTTGGTGTGACAATATGCAAAAACCTTGTATGTTTAGTAGGAGCAGAATACTACTACTACTACTACTAATAATAATAATAATAATAATAATAATAAGCTTGATTCTACCACATGAATACAGTAAATCTTAAATAACATACCCATTTTTTTGGGGAACTAAAACTAAACTGATGTAGTAATGTCACAATATTTGGGTAACGTTGAGTGACCAATTTCACTTTTTTAAATACTTTGTCAGGGGTTAAATAAGATTAAATTAAATAACATACATAGCTTAATGTTTCTTAGAAACAAAGCCAAGTTTTTAAGAGTTTTTAACAGTGGAATATATAATAAAAGCCCTGGCCCTCTATTACAGATTAAATAAACAGAGTCCCCTTGATTTTTGAATAGACTATATATTGACATTACAACAGCTATATGTATTCCTAGGATCAATTTACTCAACTCAAGGCCAAGAATACCGGAGTAGAAAACGAGAGTGACCTGCACTGTCGGAGCCTTAAAAAGGCACCAAGCTATTAGCAAGGAGCTTCACCTCAATACCACCTCATACACGCAATTAGGAAGGTAGCGGTTTTAATAGGGCAAGCAGGATGTAATTTCACCATGTTTAGGTGCTGCTAACACAGCAATAAAACTACTCCCTTGTTTTCCCAAGATAGAAATGATAATCCACTGCTGATTAACAGTTACTTTTAGCTGTGGCCGTATAACATTATCGTCAGACCGATGAGAAGGTGAACCAAATTCGCAAAGATCCCCTTTTTAATACACAAGCTGAAAATCCACACGCAGTCTGCTCGTCAAAACAGCGCCTTTATGCCAACAACTATGCATGCTTATGCACCTCTATTCTTTTACTGTTATATGTCAAATGAATAACCTTTTATTTAAAAAATAATACTAATTTATTTCCATAGGGCTGAATTACAGAATAATTATCAACCGTGTATTAGTCTTGCGTTAAACACCGACCGATTCTGTGCAGTTTAATTCAGTATCACCTGTTAGAAGTTTGGCCTCGCATTTCAGGCATTTAAAAGACGCATCACAATAAGTGCTCTTTTAAAAAACAGTACATTGGTATAAGGTTATTATATTTACATATTACCGAATACAACTAAATCTGTGTATTGTGCGGTTAAATAAAGAATCTAATGTTAACCGTTATTGCATCTGTCAAAATAAACACTTGCCAACCTGGCATTGTTTATTGGTATCGCTAAAGAATTTCTGCCACTATCAACTCGGCTAATAAATACGAACTACGTCGCAATAAAACCAAAATATAGCGATATAGATTTTTTTTTTTTTTTTTACTAAAACGATGAACGACCTAGCTACCTCCCTCGAACCATTTTACTCAGAACCACACCATGCACACGACATACTCGTTCATTCGACTTGAATCAATGTGCAGGATCACATTTTCAGATTTCCTCATCCAGCCACGCCACGTTTAATAGTTTAGTAAGTAACATAACTACGAACTCCACGCATGCATTAGAAAAAAACCATGGCCCGTTTCCAACTGTCCCATCGCGCTACCCGATTGCGTCGTATTCTGCCCAGCGAAATTTACTGCGTAGAGTACAGAGGCGCACATATCGCATTGCCTAATACAGGACTCGTTTTACACTTACCCAAAAAATTAGGTTAAGGAAAACCAGTACAGTCTTCGAAGAGGTAATACCGCACTGTCCCATATTTTCTGTATTTACCCAATTTAATATTTGTAATGATGTTGTATATCACTTGTAAAGTATAATTATAAAATGGCTGTCCGCCTTTTCAATACCACTGTCCAGATAACTCTCTCCCTGTGTATCAACATATCACCACCAGCAACCAACCAGCTGGAGAGAGTCACGTGATTCGATGAGCTCATCTCTTCTAATGCAGCGCTTGTTTCATTCCATGCAAGAAATGAAGTAATGCTTTAAAAATATTTTCTTTAGAAATACTAGATTTATGTTATTTGGAATTTTACTGTGCCTCTTAAAATTAATAATGTTCCAGTACCATTACGCCGTTTTTATATGGTGGTGCACTTCCGCTTACTTGGCATATTCTGTATCTGTAGACAATGTTTAGATTGGAATGAACTAGACCAGGGGGATCTCTGGCATTTTAGTGTGCACTGGAGATAAGATACAGGTGGCACTGGTGTTTACTAGAGACAGATTCAAACGTTGGCAGTTACCGTGTGGTTTTTTTCTGTGATCCGTAATTACTGGTGTAGTCTACAGATAATTGACAATCATTACGTGGAATTCTGCGTTTTACTTTCTTTGAATCAATAATATCACCGGATAGAGAATTGTTTATGAATAGGAAAACAGTACATTTTGCATACAATCCATTTTTGTTTAGAATGACTGCACCTAAATTACTTGGAATAAATACGATTTCCTTGGGAAAATGCGGAATTCTATTTAAGATGGCGGAGGTTAAATTGGTTCATGAATAATAAGGGGCTTTATTAATAGTTCATAAAAACACTGGTGTAATTTATTCAATCCAGTACAAGTACCCTGTTCCCAAATTTGACTTTATCACAAAAATGTTGGGGGGATCCACGTTGACACCTAGTGGACATAAAATCAAACTGTATGGATACTTTGAAGTCAGTAACTGTAAGTTGTTCAACTAAGCATGTAGCAAAGAACCTTCGCTGTGACGATTTAGCAAAATCCTTCTAATATTGAATTGTGTACTGAAAAAATTCTCAGGGGATAACTTAGCTTACAACTATTTATCCGTGTTTCGGAGAGACTGCTACTCTTAAACCCAGGTTTCAATTGTTGTAACGTGATGAAGGTGCACTGAAATATTTATAAACCGCTTGTCTTAATTCTCTAATAGCCGGTGAGTAAAACCAAGATACGTCTTTAAGCGGCACGCCGTTGTTTGTTTGAAACTAGTTATATAAAAACTATCCTCATCATGCTACTCTTTATTCTCAGCTTTAATGATCAAGTTAAAATCAAACGTAACATTTTACACTGGAAAAAGTAAAAAATAAGGTGATTTAAAATACATCTATTGTACAATTGCAACAGTGTTTATATCCACTTTAATGTATTTAGAATCCAAAAACATTGCATTGTAATAAAAAAAAATAAAACCCTAACCCTTAGAAAATAAATTAATCAGTTAATACTCTTGTTTAGATACTGTACAAACATGTTGGCTATCTGTCCCATGTCTTCTGATGGATGCATCTTGGTGTAGGTGATGAACTGACGGCGGAGTTTTCGCAGTTCTGCCATATTGAGATTCCGAGTCAGTTCTATGTGCAGGACGTTAAGGTAAATAAACTGTGAATACAATTCAGAAAGAAATGCATGACATGTTTTTATTCAGTTACCTTTACTTTAGTTATTCTTTAGTTATCACCGACTCAGATGCCTCCTTAAAAAATACTTTTTTCTGACCCAAATTTGGAATCCTTACTTTTGCCATTATGTCTAGGCTACCCACAATGAACCCCTCCGGTCCATTTCCAGCCCATTTGCTTATATAGAAGAGGCTAGTCCTTCCCAGTGGAACAGCTGTCCTGCCACAAAGCTGCAGAGAATATTTAGTCATATTATATTTAGAAATCCTACCGACTCCCTCCCTCCAAACACAGATACTGAGAGACTCCTAATAACAATAATCATCACTATGGTGTCTCAACAGCACCGGTGTCCCATTATGTATTCATTCCATTATTTATTCATCCTGATTCAAACCTGTAAGAAAAATACCATTAAGCAGTGAACCATGAAACCATTTCATGATGAATTCTTATTTACATTAACTTATACTACATTAATGGCACATCATTGAAAACATTCTCTACCTTTCAGGGAAAATTTGAACCTTATTAAATGATTTATATATTTAGTTTAGTTAGCCCTTATTTTTTAAAAGGGCAAATCAACATCAGAGGTGGCTATAATTAGTCAACTACAGGACACATTGCAAAGGATATCTTTTCTGTTGCTCCAGGAACTGCAATGAAATCTCCAGGGACGCATGTCTTCTGTGAGTTAAGAATAGCCTGTGTTGAAGAGCCGACAGAATTGGTATAGCAGAAAATTACTTCATACAGATGAGCATTACTCATATAAACCATGAGTGCTACACGCATCTGGAGGCCAAAATTATTCTCAAGCGACCAAAACCGGCAAAATTAAAAATAACAAACTGCATATATTTTATACATCTTCTTTTGTAGCCAACTAAAACAGAACATTCAGTGAGGCAAGACAATGAAATTGTATTAAAAGAAGAAGAACAGAAGTTCAACCCAAGGTGAGGGTCAGTAAAAAAAAAAAACCTACCATCAGCACATCCTGAGTAGCTCTGTCCAACTCATACAAAAAATTTGAAGACGAAAGCGGTTGCTGCAGAGGAGGAGATACGGCAGTCAGTTGACAAAAACACAGGCGGTCATCGTATACACATTCATTCACAGTTGCAGGTGATTCCTCACACTTTGAGTAGATTGGTTGGGAGCAGGTGCCTTCCTGAGAAAGATTGCATCAGAAATGGCTCCGAAAGGCAGGGTGTCGTCTCCTTGCACTGTGAAGAGGGGACTATCCCACCGGTTCCTCGAGTCCGGACTTTCGAATCTCATCACAAGAGCATTGAGACTGCAGAATGCAAAAAGCAAAAAGGTCTAACTCATACAGCAGATTGGAAATCAAAGTAATGGCTGTAAAACCCCTTACGCTAATTGCACCTATGCACCAGATGTTCCATGTGTGATTGTTGTTACCAAAACCAAATCCGCACTACCAAACGTCATTTTAAATGATATGCAGCGTCACAGGCCTTCAAAGAACAAGATAGGCACTTACACATCCAGAGCGTACTGCTTCTCAGGTTCCCGGGAGTTATTCCAAATCACGCTCATTTCCTCTGACGTCACGCAATAAACCTGCACAAATCATTCTCTTACAATCTATTGAGAAGAATTATTACACCTGCGTTTAAGAATAACAAATTCTGAAACTTGGAAAAAAAAAAAACAAAGGCATTTTAAAAATACTGATATTATATAAAATAAACAAACAATCAATCAATCAATCAATCAATGCAAAAACTATTTTGCTTACTTACCAGACAGTGGGGAGTTTGGGCATGTTTGATGAGACAAAAGAGTTCATATCTGTATCCTGAGGAAGCAAAGATGTGATTAGGAAACTTATATTACTGGATAAAAACAACCTAGACGATGGTACATATTTCAGAGGCCTAACTTCAAATGCTTTCTAAAATGCAGAATATTTTAATTTAATGATTACAACTTGATGTGCCTGCATATATACATTACTTAACTCCAGAAGAAAAAAAACACAATGGTATAATTTTTCTTCAAGCCTAAATATATATTTAGAACACTACTCTGCAATCATATCCTTTTAGAAATTTTACCAAACTGCCTTAAAATACTTATGCTTAAAATGTGTCAACTCGTTGTGTGATATATGATGTTATCCATTTGAATAGTTTACAAAATGACAGCTTCGTGACTAAATTCAGTGCTATAAAGTGAGGATAGCTACAACAGAATAAAGTTGTAATTTTTCTGTATCTACCTTTGATGTAGTTCAAAGAATCCAGGATGACAACATCATCTTTATTGACCTTTCTACAGCAAAAAATAAATTTCAAGACATCATTGAAAACCTTCAAAAAGGACTAAATCAGTACAAGAGGCAACAAACTTCTTAAAATATTTTAAAACGAGGAAATATACATACGTCAACACGCTGCAATAAGAAAACGGTACAGAAATAGACTATACTGGTGTATAGAAAACGTAAGAAACCAGTAGCGCTTCCACACTGACAAGTGAAAACTAACCTCTCCACTTCAGCTTTTAAACTCCCCCTCAGGCTTTTTTCCTTCTGAGGGTCTGTGTTGATAGAACATGAAAAAGTCATTAAAACTGAAAAAAAACAAACATGAAATTATCTACTAAGGACTAACTTCACAATGCCACTTGTAACACGGTGATGATCTCACCTATGAGAACAAAGCGTTTCCTTTTTCAACATAATGCTGTAAGCAACATTTTGTTTTGCGAATCAGAAATAAGTTCTTAGATTTAATTAAACTGGTTGGAAAATAAAAGGAAATGAGAAAAAAGGCATTATTGGGCCCACGGCAACCCCCTCGGCAACCCCCCAAAAACGTGTCCAACTAAGGGCCAGGCCAACTCAAGGTCACTGCGCAGTGATAGTGATAGTGAAAATAGTGATAGTGATAGATAGTGGTTGTGAAAAGTTCCCCAGGATTAAAACCCAGGAAAAATTCAGTGCAAAATAACACGGTACCAAATCATGCCTTCAAAAAAGGAAAAAAAATTGCATTTGAGTGAAGACTGGACTATCATGACTAAATCAGAAGCGCGGTGACCAACATTACAAGCCTCTTATTTTATATATTATTATATCATTTTAACTTCAAAGCAGTCAAAATCGCAGATTCATCTAAATTGATAATAGATGCAAATAAGCTTAATTGACCACAAATATTGAACACCTGCACACAAAAGATTCATCATTTTATGTAAGAAAATATATTACTTTAACTACACTTCCTACCTACCCACGGAGATCTATGGAGCGGCGTCTCATTCTGAAGCAGGTTCTCTTGCATTTTACATTTGTATTCCAATACGTTTAGTTTTCACTTGCTTTCCTTTCTATGTCCCATTATCCCATCTATGACTGCAGCTATATCCAGCTATTGAAATAAAAGTACAGAGCTCCCATTACAACCAACCTGTTTATCGAACTCCAGTGTAGTGAATGTAAACAGACCGATACATTGAGAAAGAATGCATGAAACTTGTTACCAATTTCCTTCAGTTTTTAAATAAAGCAATGAGACATGGATAGGGTGTTTTATTGTGATCACTGACACAACCTTGATGCGGCGAAACATTTTAAATTTCTAAAGTGTTGCTAGAAGCAATGTGCTCAATTGTGCTATAGTGTGTTTTTATTTGCAGAATTACTGAATCTAATGCTGGTAGTAGTATCTTTCTCGCTGGCATATATGGCTGTGTGTGTTTAGTTTTGTGCATTTCGTACGATGTTTTCTGGAGTACATATTGGTTAATATTTGACATGCCTGTTTCCGAGTCCATTTTAACAGTCAAGAACTAAGCTTTAATTAGTCGACAGCTGCTGTATCATGCCCTCTTAAGCTTCGTTTAAAAAAAGCAAAACCCGATGCCGCCCCTTCACTCGCTGGGAAAAGTTACGGTCCCGTATGTCATTATCGCCTAAGCGTTACGGTTTGATTTGGTCTGACCCTAAGCATCCTTAAAATAATACTTTTCAACAAACTTTAGATGGTTATATTATTCACCTCTGCAGATCCACGAACCAACAGAAAATATTTTCAATACACTGAAAGGCTGTTCTTATAATCTCACAAATGCCGTTTAATGATGCGTGTATATCAGCATTCACGCACTTAACTCGAGAACGTAGCAAGAACGTGTTACACACGGTACTCTCACCTGCATATACGGAACTCCTAACAACTCCAACGGTTTCGTCTCCAATTATTATCACATTTCTCTTCGTATGATTTACAAAATACTCCTTTAATTCTTCGGTTCTTCGGCTTTTCCCACTGCACGGAAAACCACACATCACTATTAAGGGCATTTTTTATTTTATTTTAACATGTGCAGGTAAAAAACCACCCATCTACATCCATCGGGTGGGAACAGCGGCCATATTGAACCGGAAATATAAACTTGCTCTGAAGGATAGAATTCAGGGCTGCAACGTAATATGCCCGCTTAGGGTATTTGTCAAAGCGCGCCCCATTCAAAGCTACTGGAAATACTCGTCAAGTTTGTCTGATGTAAACCACTATCCAAGGTTTGTGTTACTTAATTTACTTACTTAATAATTCTCTTTTTATCATCAATAACAAGTCCCAAATCTTTTGTGATATGTGGTTTTAGTTTGCAGTGAATTTTGCTTTTACAATGTTATTTAGCTATATTATCGGCAGCATCTATATTGTAAAATGTCAGCGTATTAAATAATGTAATCTTGAAACCTGATTATATTTATATTTGTCTTTTATTGTGAGTGTCCTCTACAAACATTGCACACGCACCTGAGAGAAATAATATAACTGAGCATCGTATTTAATTTGAGTTATTGCACAATGTAACCCACTCAAAATACAAATACTATTTAATGTGTGAAATATATACTTTTCTATTGTTTAGAACAAGCAAATACAATAATATTATTGCAATTAAGAATTTTTATTTCAAAAGCTGTGTTTTAACTTGGTAAAAGTTTAAATAAATAAAATTGATTATTTTGTTTAATAAAGTATAATAGCAGTTCGAATAGCAAAATGGTTATCGTGGTCTGGCAGTCAAAAATGCAAATTCTTTGTACGTCCTCCTTGTTAATTTCTTATTGGCCAAATAATCATGTCGCGAGTGCAATTAAAGCAGGCTTAACCGTTTTAACTTATTCTAGTGTTGGTTACCACACAATCTGAATGTGACGCAAATTAATTTCTCTTTATGTTTTAAACACAAGTATGCCGTCGAAAATCTTTTTATTTTTATTGATTTGCAAAGTAATACATTCAATTTATAACGCAAAGCAAACTCATAATGATTAATTAACAAACTCATTCATTATATAAAACATTTTCATGTCTTCGGAGACTTATCGTGCCTATTTTGGACCACATCTCTTCCGGCTGTACCGAATATTGTCCAATATCTTCATCAACAATCCAACTTCCTGCAAACGAATAGCGCAACAAGAAATTTTGCTGTGTTAGAATTTTTCACCCATTAATTTGTTCGCTTTCATTAAATAGTTGTTTAGACAAATTCATCTAAAATCTACCTATTGTCAAGTGTTTGTTTATTTTTTACATTTTTGCGTATTTGCCAATGTCATCGTGATATGTTTACAGCTCCCTTCTGTAATACAAATATTAAACTGATTTATTTTCACGTTTTTATTTTTGAAACATTTTGAATGTATAGGAAAGTAATCCAACGAAGCAATTGGCTCACCTGGTCATTAGAGTGTAGTTTCTGCAGGTCTTGTGCCGAGATTCTTAGCAAATTTTGATAAACGAGTTTCTGCGAGTTTCTATCTGGGTACGGAGCTGCTCGTATTGCGTTCATTCCTGGCTCATCAGACGAGTCTAGTAACGAGCTATCCATAATATTTTTCTTTCCCATGAAATGACCTGGTAGGTTGAAGAAGAAAGGATTACCGTTAGACAAATTAGTCAAAAAACTAAAACAAATGACTACTTTTAAAAATCTTTAAAGCCTTTTTAAACGGTTTTAATGAAAAGATTGAGGAAAATCTCTTGCGTCTAAAACGTACAATAGGGCCATTCCCCAATGCACAAGTATCTTAATTATAGGCTACTCATAATATTATTCATTTTCACATTATCGAACAATTATTAATTTACAAACTACCCTTAAATTTGTGAAGTACAAATAATTTTACAGTTCGAGCGGTATGTTTGTGTTTTTCACAAACTTACCTGTCGCCCATAGGTTGCCCCTTGGATTTAATTTGATTTTTGCGACTTTATTTTGGAGTTCAGTTAAATCGAGACTCACTGAAGTAGTCATGTAGATAAAAGAGAACAGCAAAAAATAAGACAGTAACCCAAACGGACTGATTCTGCTCCAAGTACCTCCGGCCATCTCTTCGTAAGACGGTCTGGTCGGTCTTGAATTATCCTTGGACTGCTTCTTCGCTTCCTCTTATCACCAAGCTATGTAGAAATCTGTCGGTTTAAAAGATGCGCTCGCCTCTTAGTCCTTGACATCTACTACTCTTGCTTGTCTTTTCCAACATTTATATGATACCGATTGGGTGGGCTTTCTTTCGGATTGACACGAAGTCATTCGAGTCCTGTGCTGTAGAGGGAGGTGTGTCTCTGCAGGGATCATTATTGAGAAGCGTCACGGGAGCAGTAGATATTATGATGATGATGATGATTATTATTGATGTTATTGTTATTAGTCGCTTAGCAGACTTTTTAAAAAAAAATCTAAAGCATGAGACCCTGACCTTATATTAATTAATGGTATTTACAAGACAGTAAGCCGATAAGAAGCATAGCTAACTCATGTTATTGCTTCTAAATGCCTGTAATAAGGCAGAAGGTAGCTTTTGGCAAAATTGGAGACCATAGTAGTGTAATTAGTGTCGTCAATACTGCACTAAAATTATTTTGAATATTATCATGAATGTGAACGCAGTTAATCCAACGTCAGCCAGACGTACCTGGCGTTCATTTATACGCCAAACATCGCCAAGAAAGTATAAAGAGATTATTTTTAAAATCGGTTCTTTAAAATAGCACGAACTAAATATACTCTGCATTCAAATATAAAAATAGATATACTTAATATGATGACAAATGAGTACTCAAGTTTAATCGCATTTTCTTTATCAACTAACAAAAAATAACCACATAGCAAATAAACTAAACGGACACCGGATAACAAAGCCAGCGGTTTTATTAATGATGGTCTGACTTGGATTTTTAAACCAAAAATAAATGTAAAAATATGGAACTTCCAAGGCGGAACACTACCCACAGCTACTCGTTCTGTCGTGAATATGTATGTCACTGAAATGTCCACCAGATAAAGGAGCGATGTAAATGCAAGGAGAGCGAGAAAAACAATCGCTATCCTGACATACGCGTTTTATTTGAAGTAAATGGAAGTAAAAATAACAGCAGGACACAAAGGTCAACGCAGGTTAAATAGATATGTGATTGCTTAGAGAAGAAAAAAAAACCCTGATGTAGGCATGTGGAATTTAACTCTCTTGGTACACAGGGTAGAATTTACGAGGTCCTTAACACTACTGCACATTATCAAAAAAGTACAAAGTTGTTCTGAATAGACTATCAAAAACACTGATATTTAAAGGAGTAGAATATCTGTTCATTAAGATAAATATTTTAAATTAGCCATTCTTCAGTCAACTTAAGGATTCTGGTTTTATGAAAAACATTTACGCCAAACACCTGGAGAGAAAAGCACAAGTTATACAGCTTTTAAATGCAAAGTTCACATGAAAGTCAATATGACTATAGATAAATCTCCAAAGTAATTTATAAAATTGCGTAATAAGGGAGATAAAATATGATAGAAAATCATATTTTTAAAAACTCAGTCATACAATAGCCTGTTATTTGCAAAGCCTTGGTGAAGTGTGCCCAAAGTTTTACTTTGGAGCTGGAAGTGGCTGTACATCACTCCAGCTCAGTGTTCACATATCCACCCGCGTTCACCATCACATATCCACCCGCGTTCACCATCACATATCCACCCGCGTTCACCATCACATATCCACCCGCGT
>JAOYSI010004279.1:4216-14435 GCA_025775065.1 Hiodon alosoides
ATAACATGGATATTCCGTAATCCTGGAAATTGGTATTAAATCACGAGTAGTTTAAGCCTTGCGGAGAGGCATTATCTGGGCATGCCAATTTAGTGCAGTTGCACATAAAATCGCAAAGCGTAATGAACTAACTTGTTGCTTACAATGGTTAGTAAAGTTGCTAGTTTCTTTAATCCACAGAAACCTTCAAATTAATTAAACATGTATCCAAAGCTTCACAGAGATAAATAGTGGAATGTGCTATGTGGCTCAAAACAAGTGAAAAAACTAGAGACTTCCAGGTTGAAATCTGAATTAACGACAGTCTTTCATAACCTACACCGAGTTCCAATTACTGTTCGGATCATTGATCGTTGAGACGTTGTGTTTCGGGTTTATTTTCAGTTTAATCCAGGTTATTCAAACACAATATATTCAAAAACACATTCAAGGCATTATCAGTTATTTACTTAATACAAATATAAATTCAAAACGTTTACATTTACTACTCAAAGCGTGCTAAAGTAAACTGTTTATCGATATGATACCATTTTATATATAATAATCACACAATTATTGCCAGCGAATATTCTGAATTTACGAACGACCTGTCAGCTATACAGCCCATTAAGCCATTTAATAAGGTTTATTTCTTAAACTAAATTGAGAACACCATATCATTGCACTTTAATTGCATTAGTCCCATATATCCAACGTTCACATTGACTAAATTGTTTAAAACGTTATCATTTGAGACGTACAGTATATTGTTGCTTCAATGATAAAGGCACTTTTCGTAAACGTTACATGCTAAATTCATTCTTAGATAAACGCTATTCAGGTAAGAGTCTCCAGAAGATGGCAAAGTAGAGTCTGTTATCCGGATACGTCATCAAGAGGAACGGCGCTCGAGGGCAAAAACAAGTGTTAGACAAGGAGAGCGGTTTAGTAATTGCTAAAACCTAAATACATGTTTTCAATAAAAGCCCACACCTGCCCAAAAAATGTGTTATTAAAATTAAATTCATTTTATGATTATATAATATAGGCATATCGTAATCTTATATTTTGTTATAAGATTTTTTCAATACATTTGTTAACCCACGACAATCGTCTAGTCCTACTTTTCAAGTCAGTCCCTGTATCTTTTTTGTATAACCTAATTTAAAACCGATTTTGAGGAAATTCAAATAGAACTTTTATTTTGAAAACAATCGGTTCTCATAGGAAGTAAAACTGTTTTCAGTCCATAAACTGGGCAAAGAGTTTTTTCCATTTTAAAGATAACCGACTCAAGAAACGAAATGCTTCAACCTAACTCGGTGTTTTTCAGACAGGGTACGTTTTCGTAGAAAACAAAACACTAATGATACTTTAAACCCAATTTAGTTACCGAACGAACGGGGGTTTAAGAAAGTCTGCCGTTTTATCATGAAGTAGCATACCAAGTTTTTTGAAGACCTGCTCATGCTGAAAAGTGATTCGGCAGTAATGCAGCTCGAAGTCCATGAAGAAGTGTCGTATCTTGGTTATTCAACCACCTTGAATGCGGCTAGTTAATTGGTCAAGAAGAAGACTGTACAGCAGTCTACATACGAGATTCGCACTTGTTTCGGTACTCCTGGCTAATCTGGTAAGGGAAAGCAATCCAAATGTTAATTTATTAAGATACCTGTTTATTTATACGCCAAACCCAAGCATGTTCGCTCATAGTTCTCTCTATGCTGGTGCGGGAAGCGATTATGATTATGGGTAACTAACTGTATACTTGCCAAACGTTTGCCTGTGTTATAGCTGTATTTAAATAAACCATAGGATTGGTCACCATAGGATTGGTTATTTTTTTAGAATAAAATATTTCAATTCGTCTTTAAGGAACACCTACCAGTCTCGTATGTTCAGCTTTAGGAATTTGTTCTCAAGCACCAGAATCTGTTTTAGGCCTATAACTTGGACTTTGATTTGATCGTCTTGAGGAACATTAAGGAGAATGTGCTGCGTTTGTACCTCTCACAAGGTACGGGCGCTGCAATGGCCACATTACCGGTGCTGGTGGTTCACGGCGGTGCGGGCCACATCCCCAAAGAGCGCGTAGAGATTTCGTGCGCGGGGGTGCGGGCGGCTGCTAGGGCTGGCTACGCCCGTCTCCGGGGAGGAGGCAGCGCCATGGATGCTGTGGTGGAGGCCGTCACCCTGCTGGAGGACAACCCCTCATACAACGCAGGTGCAGTGCTCTGACTCAGGAGCTGGAGAGGCGGTAAGGAGAGTGAGACAGTTGTCCAGCTTGGCATGAGTAGAGATAGAGAGAGAGTTTACCAGCTTGGCATGAGTAGAGAGAGAGAGTTTACTAGCTTGGCATGAGTAGAGAGAGAGAGAGAGTTTACCAGCTTGGCATGAGTAGAGAGAGAGAGAGTTTACCAGCTTGGCATGAGTAGAGAGAGAGAGAGAGAGAGTTTACCAGCTTGGCATGAGTAGAGAGAGAGAGAGAGAGAGAGAGAGTATACCAGCTTGGCATGAGGAGAGAGAGTATATCAGCTTGGCATGAGTAGAGAGAGAGAGAGAGAGAGAGAGAGAGTGTATAGTAGCTTGGCATGAGTAGAGAGAAAGTAAGTAAGTATACCAGCTTGGCATGAGTAGAGAGAGAGTGTATACCAGCTTGGCATGAGGAGAGAGAGTATATCAGCTTGGCATGAGTAAAGAGAGAGAGTGTATACCAGCTTGGCAAGTGTAGAGAGAGAGAGCATACCAGCTTGGCAAGTGTAGAGAGAGAGAGCATACCAGCTTGGCATGAGTAGAGAGAGAGAGAGAGTATACCAGCTTGATCCTGTCCCTTCCCAGGCCGTGGCTCGGTACTCACACGGAAGGGGGGTGTGGAGATGGACGCCATTGTGATGGACGGGCGCACTTTGGCCAGCGGAGCGGTATCTGCTGTTAGGAGGGTCGCGAACCCTGTGCAGCTGGCAAGGATGGTGATGGAGAAGGTACTCCAGGGAACACACATATACTCAAGCCAATAGCACCTGGACTAGGAAACAAGGGGGTTAACCCCAGGCCACAGATAAAGTGTTGCAGGTATCATTTTGAAGACTGACGGATTAGAACAGTGGTCAGTAAATCTGTTCCTGTAGTGCAATTATCCGACTAATTTTCAAGGTCTCTATAGCAAGTGAACTGAGTAACTGTAGCACTTCATCTGATATCATCTGATAATTTAGCATAAACCATTGATCCTATTTACCTATTAAGGGTTTGATCGGAAAGAAAAATTACTGATCACTGGACGAGAAACCCATTGAAATAGAAGCGTGGGTGAATCCTACTTCAATGCGTGTTTTCATTGATTATGGACCAGCGTTGAGTTTCGGTGGATCTTACGCCCACTCCCAGTAGCCTCTGTTGCCTCGCTGACTGTGAGAGCGTAAGAACCTTGTCTTGTTCCTGGCAGACCTCTCACATGTGCCTCACGGCTGAGGGTGCTTCCGAGTTCGCCAGGGCCATGGGTGTCCCAGAGGTGCCTGAGGAGTCTCTGATCACCGACTACGCCAGAATGCGCTGGAAGAAGAACCTGGACCCGGACGCTGACCCAGTGGAGTGCCAAATGTGTGAACGCTGCTTGTACTCCCCCTAATTTAGGCATAGCGTATGTGCGTGTTTTCGAGGGAAATTTTGCCGTCACAAAACACTTCTTCTGTGTGTTTTGCAGGGGGAAGATGGGCACAGTTGGCGCTGTGGCTGTGGACTCAGAAGGCAATGTCGCCGTAGCAACCTCCACGGGGGGCATGCTCAATAAGATGGAAGGCCGTGTTGGGGACACTGCTTGCATTGGTGAGCGCTCGGTTGTTCCTAGAGACGGACGCAGGGGCAGTTAGTCGTCCACGTCCTGGTTACAAATTTCCTCCTTGCTCTGGCAGAGATGGGGTTCATGCGGTGACATTGAAAGCACCTGATGACACTGGTCAGGGAATACAGTTTGTATGGGGAGTTTGGTGGGGTAGGGGTGATGCAGGAGGTACTCTGTGTTGAATGTGGGGGGGGTTTGAGCATGCCGAAGATGTGCGAGTCTGCTGACCTGTTGATCTTTGGACGTGTAGGAGTGCAGGTAATAGTCAGTCCCAGGAGATAATAGCCCCTTTGGCTAATCTTTAGCCCAAAAGATCAAAGCCACAATGTACAATATTATAGACTCCTGTGTGTCCAACTGGCTGCATGTATGTGAGCACACAAAGACACGCAAACAAACGTCGTACTTGAAACCTTTTTGGACAGATATGGAGAAACCTGTACTGCTGCAGACCGAACAACTGTCGAACAGTGTTTAGTGGTAAAATGATGAACGTTGGCACAACCCGGTAGTCTGTTCAGAGTTGGTTGTGTTACATGTGCCACAGTTCTTGACACTGCATAAACTGTGGATTGGTGTATATGTATTAACAGACCAGTATCTCACTAGCTATAAGGAAGAAATTAATCTGAATGCAGTTATGCAGTGTATTTAGTCGGAGTACTAATGTATACACAAAAGGACAGTGACTACTGTTATGTAATTGTATCACTCCATCTAGTGGTTATAACAAAGAATGGAACAAGGCCACATAATTATAGCTGTGGTCATGTTTTATATTGGATGTCAGGTAGCAGAAAATAAGCAACTTAAATATTTGATGGTCTGTGGTAGATTTAAGCTTGAGAAATGTATGTCTCTCTAGGTTGTTGGTTTGGAACATTATTCCGCATGCAAACACTTATTTTCATCACCGTTGTGACACGACGCGGTTCACAGCACCCTCAGTTGCGTTTGTATAGATTGCGTTAGTATGCTAATGCATACATCTGTCTCCCTTCTTTTCCAGGGTGTGGTGGGTATGCTGACAACCTGACAGGGGCAGTGTCGCCCACCGGCCACGGCGAGGCCATCATGAAGGTCACTCTGTCCAGGCTGATCCTGTTCTACATGGAGCAAGGTGCTTACCTACACGCCACCATTACGTTAATGTCAAAGATGTGTCCTGCGTGGTGTGTACACAACCTCTTATAACATGGTCCGACTGAGTACGCTAATGAAAATCTATATGACTTCATCAGTAATTGGGTCTAGTTTTAACATTTTACCTAATAGTATTATTTTTCTGTTGTACTTATTGTGATTCTGTCTCAGAGTGACTGTGACCTGCTGTCTGTTGGGTAAACATTAGCTTGGGGGTATGAAGTAAAGAGAACGGGCAGGGTTATAAGCTTTTCGTTAATACCGCCTGCCCCCCTTCTACAGAGTCACAGCTCCTCCCTGAAGCATGAATCTTTGCTGTTCATGTTTTCCATTGCCCGTTTTGGATGACACCGTTGTTTGGGAGAGGTCCGTACAAAGACATAGCCTGAGATTCTCACTCACTCACTCACTCTCCCTCTCTCTCAGGGAAGTCTGCACAGGAAGCAGCTGACCAGGCTCTGGCCTACATGCGGGAGCGGGTTCAGGGTCTAGGTGGGGTGGTGGTGGTCGACCCACAGGGTGTCTGGGCCGCACGCTTCAGTAGCCTTCAGATGGCATGGGCCGCTGCCCAGAATGAGCAGCTGCACTACGGCCTGTATGCAGGTGAGGACTTCATTCAGCCCCTGCAGGTTCCAGACGACCCTGTCTCCACCTGTACCACACAGTTCTGATTTGGGTACTTACCCAGGTCTGGGTTCAGACAGTTATCGTAACCACAGCAATCAAAGTGTCGCTATCAAAATCTCAATGTGTAGTGTTCAATAAATAAATGTTTGTTAATTCAGTAAACAAATAAATAAATTAATGTTAATAAATAAATTAATGTCTTTAATTGGAGTTTGAAATTGAGGCGATATTTTAGCAGACTTATCTGCTTTATGGATCAATGGGTTGGAAATGTTTCTTTGTTACACAAGTAAATATAGAGATTATCCCATATTCTGTATTTTAAGTTAGTGAATCAGCAGTCTCCACCATTAAACCCTCAAGTTTAATATAAGTGCGGATAGCGTGTGCATTACGGTGGAGAGTTCCTACTCTTTTATTACCTGTCTTGCCTATATTCTGTAAACCAACAAGATTCGTTTTTAGGAGTATAATATTTTACATTTAACAGCTAAATTATATTTGAGCAAGGGCCTGTGTCTACACGTGGACAGTTTGTGGGGCTGACGTTGGAAAATTAACCTGGTTTGATGTGAATAAATTATGTACTTTTTGCATAGTAAGAAAGACACACAAAAACGCACACAAATTAATTGGAGAAGAACATTGATAGCGCCATATTGTACTTCATCCCAAAGTCAGTTGGATAGCGTGTGAGGCCACGTAAAAAAAACTGGAGATAAAAATAGCGAATAGAGAATAGATCAATAGACAGTGGCAATGTTGACAAGCGGCCAATAGAAACCGGCGATGTTAGCATGCTTGGGGCACATTGGCATTGGTAAGCTTAATGTGGATATAATTGGAAAAAGACGTTAAACGCCGAGATAAAGATGGTGAGGTAAAGGTATACAGGAGTGCCCAAGTTTCTGCATATTGTTTGTGAGGGTCAGGGCAGAATGTTGCCGAACCATGACTACACCGCTTTTCTTTTTGAGGTCAACCCGTTCGAGAGGCTAGTCTAACTGGTTTTACAGGAATCGTTACCTCCTGGTGAACATACTGAGCTGTCGAAGACCGACATCCATTTCCAGCCGATGTAAATGTACGACCAACTGTATTTTCGTTAATTTAGTCATACCAAGTAACTAATGGTCTGAACGAAGCATTGTTTATAGTATAACAAATTAATATATGTGCTGAAGTTATTGTGCTGTAGAATGCAAACAACGCGTCTATATAGATTCGTCCAAGTTTTAATGGCTATAGTCTGAGCCGCAACTGATACGACGTATGGAGACGACATTGAACATTTTGCAAGATAAACACACTATAAGTTAGACTAGCTCGCTAAACATTCAAGTAATCGATTGGTTCCAGCGTGAGGTCCTCTTCCAGACTCTTCCTCAGCTGCGGTATTACAGCCGTTAAATAACTGAAAATAAAGGGGGGAAAAAATATTGAAGTTTGTGCTATTGCATTTTGTTGAGTGTTCTTTCTTGTACGCGTTAACCAAAAATAGAAGTTCAATTCAAAACCTATAACTGCATGGTTACATTTCTGGTATATATTATAAATTGCAATTTTTTTTCCTAAAGGTGCATTTCTTTATTAAACTACTCGTACGTATTACTGGTGTAACAACCAGCTTTCCACGGAGTCACTACGCTAGTAGAAAGTACATACTAATGCGCGCGCGCACCGGTATTTTATCCTTGGATGCGACTAATCCGGCTGGCCATTGGTCAGCGCTCTGTAGCAGTGCCAGAAAAGGGGGCGGCCGAACACAAGAACCTTCACAGAAAAAGTCAAGACTGACGGATTGCTTGGCGATTGACAGATACAGTAGGACTGGGAGACGAGCGCAAGTACAGCTCAAATGACCCCTTTTAATTTCTCACGGCTTGATAACATTACGTAACGGCAAAGTAAGGATTCTAAGGCGATTAGGCAATTTATTTAGCTTCGCTGTCGGTTTTTTGTTTTGTTTTAGCAATGCAAAACGCCAGTTAGCTAATTTCCGCTGTGAAATATACTTCCAGAAAAGCAGCACCGCGACTTTCAGAATCGGGTGATCGCGGTGAAATAGTGGACAAGACAAAGAACATGGCGAGTGTCCGCCGGCCGGAGGTTGACATTCCCCCGCGCGAACACGGTCATTACAGCGGTCACAGGGACAGTAACAAGCGAGGTGGTGTCGGTCGATAACAATGCGATGTAGCCTAAAGCTAGGGGTCGAATGCGCGAAGAGCCGGTGAACGCGGATTAAGTGACTCCAGAGCAGTTCCGAGGGAACCCAGGAAAGTTGAGCCGCAAGTAGTGCGCAGGGGTCATACAGTATACCCTTGATTTCTCCACCGAGAGGCTGCCGCTGGTGAGTATGTCTACAACACAACTTAATGCTTGCATGAAAACAGGCAGGAACAGCATGACCCATTTGTCGTAACTTTGTTATTGAAGCAGATTCCTTCAACGGGTAATATGGTTTTATGTGGATTTTGCTCTCTACTAGTGTAGCTAGTTATCAGTTCCCTTAAGCGTAGAAAACGGTTACATTATTATCGCAGTGCAGAAAAGTTAATGGACGGTGCACAATTAAGCGAAACTTATTTAAGACAACTTCCCGTTTAAGATTTGTCATCTTATCTACCCTGAACACGTTATATTTCACTTCGCAAATGCAAAAAAAAGATTCTATTTATTCAAGAAAGTGCTACCCTAATTTACGTCATTTTCTTTGTAACGCTCTATGAACAGATTCATTAACCTTGCTAAAGTCTTCTCTAAAGGGGTCACAACTACACGAGCACCGTTAACTTGACGGATCTTTATATTGTGTGTTAATTAGAATTAAATTGATTAAAGAGCCTGTTACCCTTTTCTACAAATGCTAATTCTTTTCATTATTGTCGTCTTGTTTGACGATCCTAAGAAAATATGACAGTAATGTTTTGTCACTCCAAGCATGTTAGTATATTAGTTAACCAAGGAGGCAAGCCCACTGTCCACCTAACTGATCATCTAACACAAGCACAACAGGGCACAAATGCACAGAAACGCTCAGCCGTACGTGGCATGGGACAGTATAGTTTCCATTTCCCATTACCATGGAAATCTTCATCGTCACAGATGACACCTGTTTAAAGTTTAGCAGCGTAACTGGGTCGTAACTGAAGTCTTGAGACCTTAACTCCAACCTTTTGGGGTTAATAAATGCACTAATGCCACGGCTCACTGGTCCTATGTGGTTTGTGGCCATGCCTAGAATACAGTGGAAGTGTTTAACCTCTGCCAAAACAGGTCGCCTAGAACAGCCTACCTTTCATTTTCCTACCTTGTTCCTGGCCACACATCACACCTGCTGGTTTTTCTACCAATGGAGGGGCTCAGTTGTTTAACTGAATTGGTGTGCTATTGGAAACAGGGGTTTTAAACACTGGCCTAGAATATAGCAAAGGTTTTAAAACACTATAGGCATTAGCAGGCTGGTGTGTCAGAGAGGGGTTTAACCGCTTTGTGGGAGAGGGCTTGGTACTTTGCTGCATGGCTTTCTGGGACGGAACGGGGGGGGGGGGGCATTGGAATGGAAGCGTTTCCTCCCAGGGCCAAGGGAGGCGGGGTGTGTCTCATCAGATAACGAATGGAAACGCATGTGACTCAATAGTGGAACAAAATAAAACTACGGTGGGGGGGTTGAATGTTTTAAGGCGGTACATCCTAACCTCACCTGCCTGCCACAAAAACGTCACTATGTAACTCAAAATCGGCTGCAATATATCGACCTTCACATGCAGTTTTTTTCCTTATTTAATTTCTTGGCTATGTGGTTATGTGACCCCCCTAAAATCCCACTGATATACAGAACTTAACAGTAATCTTTGTTTCAATAAAAAAATATGACTCATTTGCAACTTGGATGACACGCTTGCAAAGCATTCTCTTTTCTTCTTGTTTATAAATTTTTTTTTTTCCCCTGCATTTTACTTTCCAATGTGGAGTCGCCAGATGGCTGAGTCGCCCTCAAACCACCACCTGCTTCACGGCCCGCACGTGAGGTTCAGCGCCCCTTGGAGGAGAGGCGTGTCCCTCACCACTGCGCTTCAGGCCTGCAGGTGCCCGGGAAGCCGGTTAAAAATGACAGATGTGTTGGAGTATATCTGACTCAGATGCCAGGGTTGAAATGAATGAATAATGAAAGAGTTCAAGATAAAAGAAGGTGGTAAAAAGTGGTCTAGCCTGGAAGAGCGATGTTTTAACATTCAATATGTTATATCCAAAAAGAACTCCGCTCATCTCAGTGGAAACTGTTAACCGCCAGGCTAGCTTGGAGGAAAGTCCTGGAAAGGGTTTAAGTCTGGTTTTCCCAGAAGCCCGCAGCTTTGAATAACTGCCGTCATGAGAAATGTGGCTCAAGTACGATTTCAGGAAGAATGCTTTGATGAGCGAGGCCCTTGGTCGGCTCTTCAGAGATTCGGTGTGCCAGCCAGAAGGCAAAGGTGTTTTTTTCTGTCAAGAAAAGTGCTTCGGGATTACTGCCCAAAGAGATGGGAACTTTGAGTTCCACTGTACCGCTTGCAGTCTCTGCTGTTGGGGGGGGGGGGGGGGGGGGGGGGGGGCGGGGGGGGCGGGGGGGGGGGGGGGGGGGGGGGG
>JAOYSI010004281.1:0-47057 GCA_025775065.1 Hiodon alosoides
TTATACAAGCTGTGCACTCACTACTTCACATTGTAGCAAAGTGTCATTTCTTCAGTGTCGTCACATGAAAAGATATAATCAAATATTTACAAAAATGTGAGGGGTGTACTCACTTTTGTGAGATACTGTATATCTCAGTCACAACTGTTAATTGAAATGTCCATCAATCATTATGAACTTGAGTGTTTCATGTGCCTTCATATCTATTTTATAATCCTTGCTTTAGCAATAAAAAGCTAGTGTTAAGTGTACCAGCAAGGGCATTATAGTGGTAATGAGCGATTGCATTTTTGATGGAAACTAGCAGAATACGGTTAAACTGTATTTATTTAGCCAGTTTAAGAAAACTTGTAGGCTATATGAAATTGAAAAAGTAAACAATCTTTTTTTATGCAGATTCAAATGCATTTAGGAAAGTCGAAGTGAAACAGACCCATATTTAATCCACTGGCTGATAATGAACTGACCATTCAGAAGCGTGGATGCAGGTTTACAAATAAACAGTCATATTCTCAACTTGAAATATATAAACTAAACAAACATTTCAATACAGTTGTTTAACTGTATTGAAATGTTTGTACATGGAATGGAAAATTTCATTTTGACATTCTAGCCTGCATTTTTTTTAAATAAAAAAATGCATCAACGTCTTCTGTAGAACTTTAACTTAAACTTAAACTTAAATAGTAACTTAAACTTAAATCACAAAATAAACACCCTTCATATTCTAAAGGTTCTGTTATGATAGACATACATGTCCTTTTACAGGTCCAGGAGCGGGGCATGGGTCACTACTGTGGGTCCCTGGAAAATGGCAGTTCACTCTTCTAGTTTAATACATAATCAGATCAGAACTTGAGCCTGCCTTTAGGTGCTTTCAGATTTCACAAAATGTCCATTACCCAGATGGAGCTTCTCAGAACAAGGTCAAAATCATTACAAAGATCTGGGTAGTTTTGGTAGTTTACTGGTAACATCAGATAGCATCCACATGTATGCGACTGAGGTCGACACTGGAATGTAGATGTTTCAATGATTTGCACTTTGATGGGATGTCCAAACAGGATGTTCCCTGTGCAGAAGCGAAGGAAACACTTCAAGGTAAGGTCATCTGTCTCCCCTATATACCTCCGTAAGTGTCTTGCCACAGTGTTCTGGGTGCTTTCATTTAATCTGGGAATCTCAAAAGTTATTTTACCCGCTTAGCTGTTAGGGGGTATCTGTGGACATAAAGTATCTGCCAAACATTTCAAGATGGGTCTCCAACATTCTATTACAAACTTTGGCGTTTGGATTATAGCATTGTGCCTTAACTGTGTTAACAGTGGAGCAATATTTTCTTCAGAGGGAATCTGGTGTCAGTCGTGTGTATCTGGGACATCTATAAGCTCGTCTGTGTCAACTGACTCAAATGATTCCAATCTTTTACACTGCTGTAAGCGGTACTGTATATAGCTTCTTCCAAAAATGAAAGGTAGAAGTATTGGAAAATACCGTACAGTTAGCCAACCTGTAACAAGAATCCTTATGATTGCTTGCCATTGGTATTGATGCCTAAGATAGGGTCTTCATATCTGTACCTAATGTGCACTTCCCAAAATTCTGACAGGCAGTCCCGTAAAATGCCTGAGCCCTCTCCCTTTTCCAAATGACCACTGGGAAGTTTCCTTCTGATGTACACATCTTTGTTCACGACATCTGGTTCCGAGGATATCACTGAGGCAGTTACCTCTTCGCACCACAATAGTGACCTTTGGCTTATATTCCCAAGGTAATGTGTCATCAAGTTCCCCAAAATCATCAGCAGAACTGTTTTGGTCTTCTTGTCCATCTATCATCACTGTTCCTTCTGTAGACATTTCTTGGTCAGTTCTGGTATCACTTAGCATCTGCATTTCTAATATTTCTGCATCTGGATTTAACACAGTTACATCGAAATCCTGCAGTAAAGTTAAGTCAACAGTAATAAGGTTTGGTTCTGATTTTGGTTGTCATCAGGAGCAGTAATAAGTTGTTGTGACCGCAGATCTTCAACTGTAAAATCCTTCTCAATTATATTTTGTGAGAAATCACAGCCACAAACGTGATCCTCCAGCTTTAGAGACCCATTTGGAAAAAAAAGTGATTTTGCCATTTTTTGGATGCTAATCGTTGTTTTAAGCCTATCAACAGTGACATGTCTGGTCCCACCCCCTTTCAAAGCCCGTACCTGTTTAAAGTCATTGTCTTTATCACTGAAATGCATCCAACCAATTTCTACTCTCCTTGTCTTTCACTTTGCATTTACATTTCCTTTTAATTTATCGAAAGTCCTTTGTCCTTTTGATTTCCTTGCTTTCTGGAGTACAAACTCTTGCCCTTTGCCTTTCCAGCAGATATCTTCTAGAGGTTGTTGAATCTGTATGTTGACTATTGCGCCAGAAGGTAACAGTTGCCACTCTGTCTCCATAACTGGGGATGTGCCGTGAAAGATCTTGCTCAGACATCAGCCGAATAACCAACGAATCGATCTGCCAATTTAGTATACAATTGTAGTAAATCTCAGCTGAAATCTCACAAGTATCTGGACTAAGGTTCATGCAAATAATTAACACAGTCATCTAAATCCTTAATGGCTGTTGTTCATTTTTGTTGATTTCATATAAATTATCCAAAGGGACTTACACTGAATACAATTAGTATTGGATAGTCGGTAGGGGTTCAGAAACGGGGTTGAGTTACGCAGGTTACCAAGTACAACTTCTTTGTTCATATAGCAATCAGTGTTTCTCTATGAATACAGTGAACACAGGAGTTATTTTCCTCCTGGAGGAATCATTGCAGTTAAGGATGTTTTAAAATTTCACGGTTATTGTGAAAATTGTTGAAAAGTTTACGATTAACAACACAAAATATAAAATATATTTTTAACTGCATCTTTGATCATGTAAACCATTTTCTTACAAAAGATTAAGCAAAAACTCTCTGGTCCAGGCCAGAGATGAAAACAATGACACCATGTTGTAATGTTTACAGTATTAGTATAATAGACTATTTATAAAATATAGTTATAGCCAGTATGAAAAACTGAAATTTATACATATTTGCTCGTTTTACTTCATAGCTAAAGAAATATAGTTCACTAATAGAAACTGCAGGTCTATATTTAAAATAAAATAAAATAAAACTTTTTAATAGTTACCTTGTCATATTCAAGCTTGTTTATGAATTCATCCTCAATTCCACGGTCTTGCAGAAACTTCAACAATGGTTTTCCTGTCTCTCCATTTTCTGAACAACAGAAGTGGCATAATTTTTCTGCTAACAATCATATACTGTAGGGTCTATACTTATCATGTGTTCACCGCCTGAGGATTTCTGCACATTCAACTTCAACAGCGAGATTACGGGTTTCAGTGACTTAATAACATTTTGTGCAATAACCAAGGGGCTTTCAATAAAACCAATAAATTAGGAGGGGCCATAAAAGCACACACGTTATTGTATTTTGTATTGTTATGTTAGTTTAAAGGTAAGGGAATGACTTCTTTACGCACATTACAGAATCTGAACCGGACCAGAATAATCTTCCCAATCGATCCCAATCATGTATTGTATGCGGTAGTGTGCTCAGCCGAATACACTGACGTCGATTGTTTTCATTTTTATTATTTAATTGTCTATATAATACCCATTAGATGGACTGCTTCACATACATCACCATCAAATTAATAGACTTAATTCACTCACAAATAGGCCACATGTAGGCCTACCACACAGAAAACAAAGATAGGCTATGCCACGCACATACATAAACTGGGATACATAGATAGAGTTAGATTTCCCAGTAAAATTCACTATTTAAGGATAAATTCTCAATATGTCACAATATTTATTACACTAGGCATTACGTTTGCAGCTTTTGTTGGCTAAACTTGCATTATTCTGGGGTGGCAATGACTTAGCTGCAAATTAGCTAGTTAATTAACTTAATTAACTCAAACACACTCAATATATGTTTGTACATATATTGAGAGGGTGACATATCATATAGTATGTATTTGCAGTCTTACCTTTTTCTACAAAGCATCAGCATATTAAGTGATGGTACTTCGACAACCATCCAGCCATCTGCAGTGGTCGGCACAATTATTTTTTTTTTAGGTTGTGGCCATGCATTAACGATCTGGTACCCATGTGTTTCGATCATGTTTTAATAATCTTGTTCCCATGCCTTAATAATCTCGTTCCCATGCAGTAATAATCTCATTCCCACGCATTATTATCCCGTTCCCACGCGTTTGGCAACGCAATATTTTTATTAACAGTTGGTGTCACCAGAGTGGCTCTGTAGCAAGCTGATAACACACATAATTTTTATTTTGGACTAATCAATTAACAGTTGCAAAATAATAATGTCTGGCCAGGGCAGCCATACTGCCTTGAATTAATTGCAGATTTAGTTGGCATGCAAACTGATTAACGAAAAAATTGTTTTTTTTAAATCTGTTTTATATTATTAAAAACATTACAAATTCACACATCATTGTCCATGCACATGTTCATGAAATCCCCTCATACATAAAAATGTTATTGTAGCGCACAGCTTGTAGGGAACACACAGTTGAAATTGACCGTGAAAGTGACCCCATGTGGCACTTCTAGGGGAAGTTAACTTGTAACATATAGGTGTGCCACACTGTGGTATAATGCTGTGATAAGAGAGTGTGGGACGGAACTACAAAGAAAACGGGCCAGGTACCAAAAAAAGATAATTAAGGAGAGGACGTAAGCAAAGAGCCAAAGGAATGAAATAAAATGAATTCCCCTGCTATCTTACCTTACTGATCGAAAGTACTTAAGTACCTAACCAACCCTCCTAAACTAACCCAAAAACACATGCAGTGGCACCCGCTTGCGGAAACTGACCTATGGGACATACACAAAGTCAAACCTGCATAATGCAAATGTAATCCCATGGCTGTCTTATCAACCTACCTCGTCCTGAAAAACAATAACAGGGGCAAAACAGTTAGCCAAACAAGATAATTAATCAAAGACTGGGTCGAATATTAATAAACATTCTGAGCTCCACTATGGGTGATAGTTTACGAAATATAACAATTATAATTCTCTCTCTCTCTCTCGCTCTCTCTGGGATTCCCCTTCTTTCTCTTCACCCTGCTGGAGGTTTAAATAGATGGGGTGCCATCCTCTGATTGGCCAAAGAAAGCCAGGGTTACGGACCAATCAACAACGACGGATGATTTGTCAGGGGAGCTGACTAATGCCTGGGAGAGAGATGTAGATAGGAAAAAAACAAACACAACAAAGGATTCCATACATACAAGTGTGGGGATGTAACACTCCCACCCATAAAAAGCAAACCTGTTAGGTGTTTGTGACACAAATTGAGCAAACAGTTTACTTCCCAATCAGCTGACAAAACGAAACAAAAACGTGCCCTGATCCCTTCTTGTGGATCTCTAAATTATAGCCATGGACCATTAATTCCAACCACATAAGGTTTTGATTATGATTGCATTTGCGATTAAAAAAAATAAATGAGCAGGTTGTTATCAGTGAACACAACAAAAGGGAGAACACTTGAACCAACATGAATCTCCAAATACTGTGAACAACAAAGCAATAGTAGCCGGACTGTCAGCTATGAAACTTACCAACGGAAGTGATTCTGGTCCCTCTCACTGTTGGAGACAGGTAAACCAGTGGCATTTGGACAGAGACTTCGGAACTCCTGCACCCGGTGGCTGCAGTCCTCTGTCCAAGGGATGGACCAGGTGGTGGAGCTGATGGTGCTGGATATTTTCTTCCAGTCTACCCTTTGACAGACCGAGTCTACCCCTTGACATCTCCCAGTGGCTCCAGAGACCAGCCACCATGGAAGAGGCTGTCCGTCTGGTGGAAGACCACTGGGCAGTGACACCAGCCCACAGCTGGGCTCCGGAATCTGGAGTCCGAACACAGGGGGACGGGTACTGGAGGTACGGGGCAATAGGGGTACTTCAAGTGGGAGTGCCCCCTGATGGAGGTAAACACTGGCCATGCCTCAGGTGGATGAGCTGCGAGATCGGCTGGGCACGGCTCATTTACACAAAATTGTATTTAACTAAGGCAGATTCACCTATCACTGGGGTCCAAGGAGAAAACAGCATTCTTCACTCGATCGGATTACACCAGTTTGTCACTTTGCAGTTTACACCCGCCACATGGGGGGCCAGCCACCTTCCTGAGACTGATGGACAGGCTGTTCCAACCTCATGGCACATGTGCTGCCGCCGCCGCCTGTCACAAAAGATGACAAGCCAATCCGAACGACATCTTTATCTACAACAACAACTGAGAGTGGCGTATGAGCAATCTGAGTGCCCCCCTCCCCTTGTTACAGAGGGGGATTGGACTGGTGGAGACTTATCATACTTCCTCACCCTCCCTGTGTGGAAGCAGTGACATGCATTAGCATAATTGACAATTTAAAATGAAAATCAATAATGAACAGAATTTGGTTTTAAAAAATATCAAAAATAAATAAAAGACATGAAGCGACAGAGTTGGGTCAGCTGCCAGACCTGGTTGTGGGAATGGAAGAGCTGTGGTGCGAAACTAGAGCAGTTGTTTTACTCTGCTACTTTCACTCTGCTACTTGTAAGAGAGGATTTATATGGATTACTGGTGAAAAAAGCGTGGGTCCTTCCCTGTCAATTCCTACTCTTGCAGTGCTAATTAAATCATAGGTAGTCAAATGACGAATCCTAAAAATTGGCAAAAAAAAGTTGATTTCCATATTATTTTTAAGTCTGTAACACCAACACATGTTCAACAGGGGGCACTGCACAACCAGAAATGGTCCTGAAACACAATTCAGTTATGCAGAAGAAATCCATCCATGTCAATGAGCAAGACTGACAGAAAACTAATCAAGACTAGAATATCTAATAGCAAGTTAACTGCATAGGCACCAAGTGGCTATCCATGGTTGAGTAATCTAATAATCAGCCACGCTGTCTCCATGCAGTCAGCACAGCTGCTCGTATGACTGGCAGCAGTCAGTTGGCAGGTGCTGAATGTAGTCAGTGTCAGTTTGTGAGGGTTAGATAACTGGAAATCCTATTGCCTTATTTCTGAGAAAAGGAAACACATGATGAATAGCTAATATGGCTAGCTAACCCTATTTGATTTCCTTCCAACATTGCATTGTGTCTCTTTAATGTTGACACTAGCCTGCCTTTGTTAAAACAAATTTTTATCTGAACTGCCTGTGGAGCCGTGAGACGACGACTCGAAAAGGAAAAACCTAACTGCAGACAGACAACCACAGCTAGCACAGTCCTAGGCTTAGCCACACTGCTCTAGTAAAAACGGGGTTGGGAAAAAAAAAGGCAAATATGATCTATTTAATTTACTCTTACTGCATATACTATTATATGCTAATACTATTAACTCCCTTGTTTAACACTCTCCATCAGCCAAAATCCATAAACCCAAATCCTAAATTTATTTGCAGGTGCTATCATAATACACCAAACAGTACATTTGTAAAAATGTAAAAAAAAATATATATATATTCTAAATGTCAAAACATTTATGGGAAGCTTCCTGTTGAGGAATGATTTTTTCTCTATTCATAGCACAACAGAAAGGAATTCTGGATTATAGATGTAATTGATGCTATTTATGGGACTTTACTGAGCTGTATTAATGAGCAGGTAGAAGTCTTGTAATCTTTGAATTAAAATGATTTATGGCTTTCAGGTGATTTTTAAATAGCATGGGGAATAATGGAAAGAGTTCAACATTCCACCCCACTGACAAACCTGTTTTTTAAAATATGATCATGATGTCAAAGTTGCCAGAGGTGCAGCTACTGAGCTCCTTAAAATGTTTAATGAAAAATCAGGGACTTGAAATGATAAGAGCTGATACACTTAGTCTTTTATGCTTTTTAAAAGTTTTTTTTCCTTCATGAATTTTGTGCTTTACTTATGGAACAACATGTGTTCAAGCTCTGGGACTTAACATATGTTGTGCTATAGTTGTATAGTATTTATTAAATAAAATAAATAATAATAATAATTCAATTTTAAGTTCAGACAACAATAATAGAGTATGACCTTTGGGGAATATTACAATCTTTGCGGTTTTTGTCTGAACGAACATTCAGAAATTTAAAATACAGACATAAAGATCCCCCTAGCTATAATCATTAACAGTGGAGTTTAACATTGAAGGAAATGACTTCTGCCAGAAAAGACAAACTCAAAAAGCAATTACCTCCTTACATAGGGACCAAGGGCTGATGTCTGGGGTAGCCTGCTTGAAGCAGTTTCTTTTTCCAATCAGAAAAAATAAAATTGAAACTGCCCTATTTTTAAGACATATATCTTGGGCATAATTGGGCACCCCACAGCCCAATGAATATTGACAGAATAATGTACCCACTGTTCCTGTTCTGGCTGCAGTATAGGAGGTCGGCCTTCTTTGAAAATCTAGTCCAAGAGCAGTCAATTATCGCTCCTTCTACTCTTAGAATAGAGTGCCCGGCAAGTAGTCTCTTAATTATTAAGTGAATTAGCTATCGATTCTAAACGCAACAGGAGCGTTACTCTTGCTATGAAGCGGATCGCACAGTTTGTGCCAGCCGGAGATGAGAATGCTGGGTAAAGGTTAATGTTAGTGGAGCTTCAAACACCCTTTACATTAGATAGGATAGTAATTATAGAGGGAAAAGCAAACCAGTCTGCCCAAGTATCTCCGAGTGAGTCCTACCTTGGTCCATCTAACATAGCTACCACACAAAAAACAATGCAAAAATCAAATGTGGGGCATCAAAGCCCTTATAACTGCTTGCTGGTTATTTGTTGACAAATATAACAAACAAACAATATTTTTGAACATCCAACATAACAGTTAATTATAAAATGTATATTTATTTTGGGGACGATAGGGTGGGGCAATTGTGAACAAACCATCGGAACAGCCTGAGTTTTTAATCCGTTCGCTTTCCAGGAGGTCGGAAAAAAGTAGGATTGCGGCAGTAACCCCAAAAAGGCTTGTGTTACATTTTTTTATTCCACATGTCCAATTAGGACTTTTTCATTTTGATTTTATTTTTTTGGCAGGACTTGTGAGGGGGAACCCACGCAAGTTATTTTGTTTCCCTTCATGTTGTGTTTCCTGTGTGCCCTGCTCGATAGGGTAAATAGAATCGGATTTACTCACATACCCTCCTGAACATTTGTGATTGTGAGTGTGTGTGTGGCATGTCACTAACAACAACCACAACAATTTGTCTGGCTTTTGCAGCCTTTCATCATCATATTATTTAGCAAAATCTCCACCAGTGTTTGTTCATTCATGATAATATATGAAATTCAAGGCTTAGCAGCAAAAGGATAGTTGCAAAAAATTTACCGTCAGAAGACAGTCCTTTTTGAAGATAAAATCCCCAGGCACCTGTCCAGGCTACGCAAGGGACCGCCTACTCCTTTTTGAAGACAAAATCCCAAGGCACCTGTCCAGGCTATGCAAGGGACCGCCTACTCCTTTTTGAAGATAAAATCCCAAGGCACCTGTCCAGGCTACGCAAGGGACCGCCTACTCCTTTTTGAAGATAAAATCCCAAGGCACCTGTCCAGGCTATGCAAGGGACCGCCTACTCCTTTTTGAAGATAAAATCTCAAGGCACCTATCCAGGCTACGCAAGGGACCGCCTACTCTTTTTTGAAGATAAAATCCCAAGGCATCTGTCCAGGCTATGCAAGGGACCGCCTACTTCTGTCTGGCCTGATGTTCGTAACTGGCCCCAAGCACTTCAGTGAGTCTCACTACCTCAAGGCCTTACGTCACCCCTTTTGTTTATGGCCTACACTCTGAACATGCTGTAGCTCCCTGAGAGAGGGTTGGAAGTGGTCAATGATGACTCTCTCCCCAGAGAGACATGCTAATTGCCACGCACACATTGCAATTATGTAGTCACTCACAAACAGCCTGGCATGTTCATTGATCTCGTCTGACCTTCTGCCTACTTGAGTTGTTTCTTTGCAATTGTTTCCTACGCTCTTAACCTGCCAGTCACGCATACATTTTTTTAGTTTGATGATAACATGGTAAAATAAAAAATAAAAACTTAATTCAACAAAGTACTAATTATATTGAACCTGTCCTGACATTAAATAGAGATTTCCTGACTGTTTTTGCATTCAGATGCTGTACCTAAGCAGTAAAAACCGTGCCAAGGCTTTACTGAAGAGTGCAGACTAAGCCGAGTGCATGTCCATTACAACTTTGTTGCAGAGAAGCCAACAAGTCATTTGGCACTGAGAAGTTTCTTTAGCCAAAACGCAGGAGCATTTAAACAATGCAACACACCAGGATTTGTTTGTGAAATGTATGTGTCTCATTGCTCATATTTATTCACTAGTTGGTGGAGAGCTGCAATGACAATTTGGGAGGCACTACTTCACAGGCGCCGTCCCTGCCAGGAATCTCTCCACCTCATTACGACCTATCAGGCGTCGTCCATCATCTCACCACTCCTCCTATCTGCTGCATTCGCTCCTTACTCCTTGACGGCCCAATGTCAAAACAAATAGGCCCCATACAAGATGGTGAGTGACTGTGCTACGAACTAACGAGAGACGCGACTGGCAGATGGGACGTTTTGACGAAGCGAGGGGCAACATAGTGGCAGTAAGGATGCTCGTGGTCGACAGGGGACTTATTTACATGCACTGCGCTACACTGGCATTTTTAGTTAACATTCCATGGCTCGGCTGTTGGTAGCAGTGCCGTATAGAAAATGATCTTGTAAAAATCTAGTAAGATTCTTATGTGCACTAGAATCATATAAATAATGAACATGAAGTAGGAAAGAAGTATTAAGATCTTCACAGTAGGTGACAATTGGGAAAAAAAACCCATGAGGTGAAAATTCCCTCTTTAATTTTTTCTTTCGATCACGTGACATCAGCCAGCACACATTAACTGTACATAAACATCTGTCTTGGCAAATGAATAGCTCACAAGTTGATTTATTTAAATATAGTACAGCTTATGAAATGTACAGAAATGTAATGTGGTTTTATTGGTCGTTTGTAATATAATGATAAGCTGGTTCAGTGACTCCTGAATGATTTGCTACTGCAGTGTATGCATGCGTGACTCCTCAAAAAGCTGTTTTTTGATATGTGACAAAATATGTGCACAGTCGAGTTTTACTCTCAAAACTGGATGGTAGGCTTGATATGCAAAATGTTCTATGCCAACATTAAAGCGTGATTCACCTCAGTGCTTTGTCTTGGTAAAAAATATTAAAGGGAAATTAGTGCCCCAGTTACATGACTATGATATTTTTACGGTGTGCAAAGCAAAGTCCTCAAGCAATATGAGTCTGCCAGATGAATGGAAAAAGGTGCATGGAAAATGAAGTCATTTTCCACTGGTTACAATTTGTATGGTCTGTGTACGGACAACCATCAAACGCGAGCCATCAAAAAAGAGTCTTTTCATGTGGAAGAGAAATTTTAATTGTATCGGAAACATAGTGGGGTTGATAACCCTGGGGAAGATTAATGCACCCTTTTGGATACTTAGCACAGTGGAATTATGTAATTACTGTAAAATGTAATTACTTACCCAGTTCAAAAAAAAATCCTTAACAGCATGTCAGGCACTTATGACAACATATGTGTGAGTTTATGCAAGTTTGTCGTGTGCGAATGGTAACAAACAGGACTGTAGCAATTTTGGGGCTCGTCCAGGATACCTCACCTGAGTTTTCCATTGATGTTTTCTCTGCTAACAGGTTAAACCGTGCACCGCCGGAGACAGTGTCCTAGAGCCACTAACCCGTGGGGGGTGGAAGAAGGGCTCCCTGTACAGGACTCCTCAGTCAGGGACACCAAGGGAAAAAGGAACAGAAGGTGAGACCACAATGTTTCATAAATAGCTCACAAAAGGACCGACGGGTTTATCGGCGATGTTGGACACGCTGATTGAGTCTATTTTGTTCGAACTGGGTTCGGACGTATTCGCAAATGTGTCTAAGTATTTTACCTACTGATTGACGGGTCCCGGTACTTTATGTGCTGGTTGACGGGTCCTGGTACTTTATGTGCTGGTTGACGGATCCCGGGGCCACAGAAAGTACTGGTTGCCGGTAAAATGTTTCTGCAGTAGAAAAGGCCTAGGAAAATAATATGAGAAATAAATAAATAAACAAATAAGGTGTAAATATATATACATATTATAAATATTATAAATATACATATATATTAAACCAGGAGTAAACCAGGTAATGAAGGTTGTGCAAAAAGCACACTTAAGTCTAAGTTGTGCAATGTATGTAAGGGAAACAGGACTGTCTAAGGTAAAAGCCCTACCGTTGGTGCTGACGGCAATGAGGGGGAGGAGCAGGGGAAGGTGTAACCTCTCTCCTTTTGAAACTCTGTTTGGGCAACCAATGCCATCAGGCTGGTCCTCACCTGGCTCCCATATTCCTCCTTCTTCCTCCCAAGCACAAGATGTAATGATAGACTATTTTGTCAACCTCTCAAAAGCTCTCAGTTCTATTCATATCCAGGTCAAAGAAGCGCTCCCGGTTCCGAGAACTGGACAACTGCACGATCTCCAGCCAGGTGACTGGGTGGTGATAAACGATTTCCGATGACGTCATTGGAGGAAACCGTGCTGGCAGAGGCCTTTCCAAGTTCTGCTGACCACTCACACTGCTGTCAAGGTAGCGAGCGAGCTAAGTGGGTCCACATCAGCCAGTGTCGGAAAGCTCCCGCACTCCCAGACGTCCAAGATTCGGAGGATAAGAGAGGAGGCCTAACACCCCCTCTCTCCAACTCAGCTAGCAAACCGGTGGTGGAGAAACCAGATCTCACACCGACCGACACAACTGATAGCGAAGAGATGTGAGCCTAGCGCCGTCTCATCTACCATGAAGGAACAACAACAACAACCACCACACCACCCATGGCAACCACGCCCGTGTTACTTGGGACGTTGGAATTTCTGTTTGTGATATCAATGCTTTGTATCGGAGTGGTTGAGGAAAATTTAGTTGAAGAACTGCAAGCCGAGAAATATGAAACTGGTTTGATGGCATAAATACTGAATTTAAAGTATGGAACAAAAGGTGTACCTAGGTGGAAAGTGGTTAACAGAACATTCAGAGAGGTAATGTTAGAATCCAGACTAAGGATAACTTCTATCAACTATCTTTCAACTATCTTGAAAATTGTAAGTTGTAAGAGTAAGCCTCAATTGCAAACATCTCAAGGAGTAAGGAGATGGCGGTAGGTTTCCTCTGATTGTATGTAAATAGCAGGATATAAGTTAGAAAAGTGCTTATGTTACAAAACATAAGGAAACCCCATGAGGGGGGGGGTCGAACAGCATTGTGTGACTACGGTTGTAACAGGACTTATCTGTATAAATATCTGCTGTGACCCTCCTTCAGGGCTCTCACTCACTAGGAGGGGAGACTCTTGTTGGCCGACATTAAATTCTGATTCTGAACAAAACGTTGTGTCGGACTGTCTTTGGAGATTCAACTTTAGAATTTCCGCAATAACTCCCTAACAAAACAAAAAGTTGTTCTGTAGTGGCAGTGCCGTTTTGGCCATTTAAACCAAAATAAATTTGATAGAATTTTGTGAGTCAATTTTAATATAGTCCTTATTGCACTGAGGGAACAATCATAGGGATGGATGTGTTACAGGCGCACCTAAAGCTGGGTAAGGAGCCATCGCTTACCGTAATGAGTGACAAGGGGCGAAACATTTAATTCGGATTAAAATGCCATTTATCCCCCTTTCCAATTTCAACATATCTAGATTTGCCTGGACCTGATTCTGTTTGGGCAAAGGATACATTGGACTGTGGTCTTCCCTCTATGGAACTAATTTGTGTTACAGGGACGCCCCACACCTCCCAAGGGCTCAATATTCAATTAAAACTGAAGCCCTTTCTGCCTTAAAGGACACAATCAGCATATCCAGTCTCAGTTTCAGTTTTCTTTCACATTTGGTGGCGAGGCAATACAATGTTACACGTTTAGGACAAGGTTTTTACGTCAGCCTAACCCTTTTTCACCAAGCACTTGCAAAGACATTAAGAAAGCACCTTTTAAATCGCATGTGGTGCAATATGTTGATGACCTCCTCAGAGGAGGTTTTGAATTGCCTGGCAGATAGTGGTTTGAAATGTAAGCCTTCAAAAGCACAGACCTCAGTTTTAAGAAGCAAGATATCAGGGCCGACATAAACTGATAAACCAAAGGCTATATGTGAATGAGTACACACCACCACTGTCAGAGGTGTAAGGAAAGTAATGGGCCTCTTCAATTATAGAAAGACTCATATACCAAACATTAGCAAAGTATCACTACTGATAACCGACCTGCTAAAAGGGTCACTGCATGCTCATGATCATATTGAGGGAAAGGAATGTAAGCAGGCATTCATATAACTAAAATAATCTCTATGATCTGCTCCAGCTCTCCCCAACCCTTCGTCTCATTTAACCTCCATGTCCATGAAAATGATGGATATATGTCAGCTGTTTAAAAAAAAGACCATCGCGGAAAACAGTGACCAGTGCCTTACTTTTCAGGGAAACGTGATCCTGTTGCTGCAGCTATGCCCACCAGTTTAGGAGCAGTTGAGGTTGCTTCTTTAGCATAGAGACCTCCTTGGGACCATGGATGTGACAATCCATGTACCACGTTACATTCTAATGATTCTCTAGGGACCCAAGGCTTCTATGGTTAATATTTTACAATGGACTTGCTAGGAAACACACCTCACTCTCCCATCAGTGACGCTGAAAAGGGTTACAGCTTTAAACCCTCACGTGCGTGAGGGTTAAAATAATTTCTATCCCAGGTACATTAAACCTTTACATAAACGGGTAATCTTTTTATGCATGGCTCGCTCGCTGGTGTATCGGTACTGGTGTTACGGGCCCTGACCACTGCGTGCAGTGCAGCAGAATTTATATATGCTTTTTGTGTAGTACATGATTGTAGCACAAGATGGGGTTTTCCCTGTTGTATGGACAGTGATCAAGGAACACATTTTTCAGGTTTTAAAAACATGGATTTGGGTATCCAAGTTCCTCCACACATTCCAACCACACGTTAAAAAAGAAATTAACAAAGGTTTTTTTCTCATCTGCAGGAAAATCATGGTTCATAGAGTCACTGGCAGTTCTGATGTCGATAAAAGCAATGACTAACTGAACTACCTACCTTCCTCCATTCGAAATGTTAACAGGATGAACTATGAGGACACGGGGTGACCTTTTTTTGGCAGGAGGGGAATTGCATGTGATGGGAGAACAGTTGCTTACATATGGCGAGGTGCTCTCCAGCTCCCTTGCCAGGTCAGACTGGGATGACCACTTCAAAGCTGAAGCTGCCAAGGGCCCCGATGTGATCATTGGAGATGAGGTTAATGTAAAACGCATGACCAAGAACGGAGTAATTCAACAAGTTTGGTCCATACCATATATAGTATTATTAGTTTCTCCCATAATGATTAGAGTTAAACGGATACTGACGTGGATCCACAAAAGTCAGGTTAAGGTTTTCACCTCTGCGCAACATGTAGAGCTTATGGTTTTTGCCCAGGAAGTATCCATGTTAAAGGGCAAATTCTAATTGGAACAACAATAAAAATTTGGACAAATGCAAATATTACACTTGGCGTTTTTAGAACTTACATTATCAACAACTCAGGAGAGAGGCTCAAGACAAACCCACAGAAATTTTGTTGCAAATAGGACATCTGGTGTGGTGCACCCCATTTTTGTTAGAAGAGGAACAGCCAGACAGACAAATGAGACCAAGAAACTAAGACAGCAGATATAATTAAATTATTATGGGTATATTAAGCTTGTTGTATAGCACACTGTATTACTTATAAAACTAATAAATAGATCGGACAGGAGTAGAAATCGACTTGGTTTTGTTTTTAATGCGTTTTGCAGAACCGAACATTACAAGCAATACATAACAAAGCTCATAGAAAGTTATATGTTTGTGGGTTTTTTCCCTAGTCCTTACAAAGGTTCAGGTTCTCTGTTGTGGGAGACTGCTTATAGAGACTCCACTTATAGTTGATATTTACTTTGGTGTTTTTTTCAACAGTGGCTTTCTCTTTGCCACTCTCCCATAAAGCTGTCACTGATGAAGAACCCGGGCAACAGTTGTTGTATTCACTGTCTCTCACATCTCAGCCACTGAAGCTTGTAAGTCCTTCTGAGGAGTCACTGGTCTTCTGTTGGCCTCCCCTTCTTGCACGGTCACTCAGTTTTTGAGGACCGCCTGCTCTCGGCAGATTTACTACTATGCCATACTTTTCCCATTTCTTAATTATTGACTTCACAGTACGCCGAGGGATATTCAGGGACTTGGAAATGTTCTTGTATCCATCCCCTGATTTATGTTTATGAATGACCTTTTCACGGATCTGCTTGGAGTGCTCTTTTGTCTTCATGGTGTTTTTTTTTTCCCCAAGATACTGACTCACCAGTAAGTCGACCTTCCACCTTCCTATACATCAACTATAAATGTATGAACATAGGTCAACTTAGGCTAAAAAAATAAATAAATAAATACTACCGAATAAAAGTTTTAGAACACCCCCATTTTTCCAGTTTTTATTGAAATTTAAATGAAGTCCAGTGAATAACCTGAAATGGTACAAAGGTAAGCGGTAAACTGCCAGAGGCTAAAAAAAAAAAAGTTTAGGTAACCAATAACTAAAAAATAAGGTACATTTCAGAGTTATACAAAAGGGCCTTGTTCAGGGAACCAGTAATGGGTTAACAACTTACAGCTGTTCTGCAGCAATAGAAGTAAATTAAGCCTTGAAAGTTGATGCTAACAATTCCTACAGATGTCCCAACTTTTGTTGATTACTTACAAACCCTCTGTCTGTATAAAAGAAGTGTTGGAACAGACTGTGTTACTACACCCTCTTAAGCATTATTTGGACAGTATTGTACAGCAGGAAGTAGTATATTGCTCTCATAATGGCAAGAAAAAAAGAAATTAACAAAGGAAGACAGACAGACCGTTATAACCCTTAAAAGTGTAGGACTTTTCTATAGAGCAATTTCAAGACAGCCAAGGTGTCAGTGAGTACAGTTTCCTACACCATCAAAAGGCACTTGGGAACTGGAGGAAACTGTGACAGGAAGAGGTCTGGCAGACCCAAAGCCTCAACAGAATCAGATGACTAGTTTCTGAGAGTCAACATTTTGCATGATGGGTGGCTCACAGGACAACATCTTCAAGCACAGCTTAACACTGGTCGAAGTAAGCAAGTCTCAGTTTTAACTGAGAAGACTTGGAGCTGTTTGACAGGTGGAGTGGCAGTAAGAAAGCCGTTGCTAAGATGACAAAATAAGAAAAAAGAGGCCTGCCTGGGCCATGAAGCACCACCAGTGGACTACTGAAGACTGAAAGAAGGTCTTATGGACTGATGAATCAAAATTTGAAATCTTCGGTTCATCACACAGGTTTTTTTGTTCGGCGTCGAGTAGACGAAAGGATGGTTCCTCAGTGTGTGACACCAACTGTCAAACATGGAGGAGGAAGCGTGATGGTCTGGGGCTCTTTTGCTGGATCCAGAGTCGGCGACATGCAAAGGCAAAACCTTAGATGAAAAGAACAAGACAGTAGGCTTCAAATCATGGAATGGCCAGCAGAGTCTCCAGACTTAAAGCCCATGGAGCTGGTTTGGGATGAACTGGACAGAAGGGTGAAAGCAAAGCTACCTAAAAGTGCAACACATTTGTGGGAACTTCTGCAACAGTGTTGGAAGGAACTTTCAGAACAATATTTGTTTTCCTTTGTAGAAAGAATGCCACGAGTGTGTTTGGCTGTTATATCTGCAGACGGTGGCTACTTTGATGAGAATTTAGATAAAATTTTGTTAAATAAAACGATTCCATGATTTCTTTTTTTTTCTCCAATTGTTTATTTGTTCTGTGATTTAATTTCAGAGTACATTAAACTGTGAAACTGTAAAACTTTTGACTGGTAGTGTCAATCTGCAAAAATCCCCTTTGGCAAAGTATCACAAGGCACAGAGCAATTAGAGATAATCTGTGATGATTCTTATTTAAAAGTTCATGAACAGGATAAACCTTTCAGGTGCAAAATTTTTCATGCTACTTTATAATGCCTGTGCTTGGGAAATGCACATTATACGCAGCTTATGATTTTGCAGTCACAATATGCTGTCAATGCAACGAAACAGTGTATATTGTATAGGTCAGTATATGCAGCGTGTGGCTTCTGCAGTTCAGAGAAGACTGAAATCAGGACTGGTGCACTGTTTTGACCATTTTTAGTAACGAGAGGTGTCAGTCATTGAAATCTATCAAATACTACCTAATGGAGCTTGCTTTATAGTGTGATAATATATTGAGTTCCGATGAGGGATATTTATCCAGATGAGTTTGTGCTCATGTTGCCTATTATGTGCAGTCATTTTGGGTAAGACTCGGATTGGAATGAGGGTTTGTTTTAAATGCCTAAATATGATTGCTTAATAAATCAGCTCCTATAGAACACTCCCAATATTCTTTAAAGCATTAATGAGAAATCAGGAAAATGCAAGCCTTTTTCTCACCCACTGACAAAATTCCCCCAGATTGTGGCTGGACACTTTCTAGACCTGGAGCAGCCAGATGGGTGTAAAGTCTCAAACGACAACCCATTTCAGTCAAGTAATAGCTCAGAAGACTGTGTCACTAAGGCAAATTTTAGTTTTAACATGCAAAACGTGTGTTGGTGGTTATGAGGTAAGTGATGAGGAAGGAAAGGTTGATGATGATATAAAAACATAATTATTTCTCTGGGATGCCCATTTATTAAGTCTGGCACAGCATGCCTATTCATTCAAAGCATTCAGTAGTATTCCTACTTACTCCCTAAACAAGGTGCCGTTTCCCACTCGGATTTAATGCATTATCATTATGCTATCAAACATATGGGAATTAATTATATAAAAATTATAACCCATTTGAATAGTACAGCATAGAAGAAAAAAAGCTTGTCGTTTAGCACTTTTTTAATACATGTGTCTGTGATTTGCTCCTAATCAATCACATTTTATAATCAAATCTTGTAAATAAAATCCCACTTTTTGTTCTGCAAGATATAAACAAAAATGTTTTAAAAGAAAAATCATTAAAATGATTGAAGAAGAAAGAATGGAAGCCCTTAATTTAAATAGCTTGCATGAGATATTCAAGGTCATGCTAAGCGATCAAACACAACAAGTACTGAGAAACATCATCTGTACTTGACGAACTCAGGACTATCCCAAAAAATCTACCAAGAATGCGTGATACCTCAAAATACCATCCTAATGGAAAAGGGAGAAGCAAAGCATTGAATTTATAACATAACTGGCAGACAGACAAAGTGTTGTTGTACATCCAGCAACAGTATGAAGGTCACTTCTTAATTCAGGGCTTAAAGATTTGTTCCAGTAAGGAAGCCTTTGTAAAGAAAGAGGACAGAACCTGGTTTTCTGACAACTTGGCATTACTCGATTGTTTTATCTCACACAGTTGACAAAGGAATGGATAGATCACATTAGGTCCTTCCCATTTTATTTAGTTACATTATTAGTTGCATTGTATCTATCATTATATTTAGTCTCATCACAAATTGAATCTCTGCCATAAAAAACGCAAGAGGGCTGACAATCAGTGAGCATTTTCCTCTTTCCTGAAATCGCTCAAATGGAATTGAAAATGCCTGGTAAATCTCTCAGAATGTAAAGGTATCTAATAAACAGGATTTGAGTTGGTTTACAAATATCTTTAAACCATTTTCAGTAATACTAAAATTACTTCATGTCTATTTTTAGATTTGTTATAGATATCATTTATAGATATCAAATAAATAATATTTATATTTCTGGAAAAATATCGCTAAACGATAATTTAGGACTGTTCTCTAGCTCATTAGATTTATTTAACTCAGTGCACAATATTGTTTTTATAACATTATTTTTGTTGTTATCTTGATCTATCCCCAGCATTTAATATGCTGGCTTCTAATACCATATACTTAAGCAGTGTGTCCCAAGATGGATGTGAGCTATGTTTTTTTGTCTCTGTTTGTTCCATGCAGCTAAAACTTTTTCATCATATGCACCCAAGTGACCACAGAGGGCATAACCCCTGCAGTAATTGTCTCTTTCCTACTGTTCAAGATGCGGAGGCTTTGTTGCAATACAATTTCATTTTAGTCTCTCTGCTACTTTCCTTCATGGGGAAAGAAAGAAAAAAAACACATCTGTTTTTGCAGAAGTCCTGCTGCCTCAGAACTGGGCTTACCAAAAAAGAAAAATGCCTTAATTAAGATGCAGTGAAAGTGAGAAGCCAACTGCTCATATTTACTGATTTTATTGAATCTAAGATTTGTTCATTTAAGTCTGTCACTCGGGGCGTGTGTGTAAACCTAAAGTCTGTTCTTTTTATAATTGTCTGCTTAAGCATGCCAACTATTCAAATAGACATTGGTGGCCTTTAACATCCAAGCAAGCTAATAGTGGGAGTTCAACCACTGTGATTTATGTATTTCTGCATAACTCAGAAGAGTTTAAAAGACAAGGGCTTGGACCTAAGCAAAACTTTGACAACGCCATAATCACATTCAATAATATTGTATCCAATACGATTTTCTTTGTCTGGATCTTATATCTTCTGCTCATTTGTATTTGTTCTCAGCCTGGGAGTCTGGTCTCGTTGGCTTTTAGCTATCCATACTTGCTTTCACCATCCAAATTTTCTCGTTTTCACATGGTGTGCAATTCATTGTTGTTCTTTTTAGTTAATTATCAAATCATTACTGAATACATTTTCCAGATTAAAATCTTAACCTGAGTAGCCCTAATACATTAAAATTTTCTGTGACTAGTGCCACAGTAGACCTTCTTTCGGTTCAGACGGGATAGCCTTTGTTGCCCTCGCGCATCGATTAGCCTTGGGCGTCCAACACCCAGTCGCCAGTTTGTGGTTTGTCCCTCCTTGGACCACTGTCGATAGGTACTCACCACTGCTGACTGGCAGCACCCCACAAGCCTTACTGTTTCAGAGATGCTGGCCCTTGTCAAAGTCATCAGGTCTTTACTACTGCATCCAACACATTGACTACGAGAACTGATCGTTCGCTTACCATCTAATCTACCCAGACCGTGACATGTGCCCTTGTTAGGAGATGATCAACGTTATTCACTTCACCTGTGAGGGGTCGTAATGTTTTGGCTCATCAGTGTATTTGTTTTTTCAGGAATCCTTCTTGGGGGGTGGGGTGTATTTGAATTATTGTCATAGGTTCTTAGATTTAATTGACGTAATTCTCCTGACATGCATTCCAATCAGGGACATGTACTTGTGTACCTACATTAATAAATAATTCTAACCCAGTACATTTTTAGGCATTGACCATTCTAAACAGATAGCTTTTATGTAGAAATGGGCTGGAAATTGAGAAACTGTGAGATTTTTAACAACACACCACTTGATTGCATATAACTATTTACAGGAACCTACCCAGCTTCACAAGAAAGATAACACTGCTTGCAATAAAATCCAGGGGAACAAGTTTGGTTATGTTCTTATGGAGGATCAATGTTTTTAATTGTTGTTAATGATAAAAAAATAATAACAGAGATTTTCAAAGTATACTGCTCTGTTTAAATTCACAAGGCTTGATTAACATGCCAACCAAAATTCACCTTTATATAATGTTTTCAATAGTCGTGCCCTGAATCTGATTATACAGATTCGACTTGTGACAGCAATTTGATGAATATTTTTTGTATAAATGGATTACAACTGGATAGCCAGAATTTACCAGGAGTTTTTTTTTTTTTGCATTGTAGTTTATTGCAAGTCCCAGCAGGAATCATCTAAATTGGCTCTTTGCATAGCTTGACAACAATATTCGTAGACAGCAACAATAACTGAGCATTTCAGAGTTCATCAATCAATAGATTCAAGAGGTGCTGGCACTGAGGGTGATCGTTATACTTAAAACATTTTCTCTGGCTTGAGTGAAACCCATTTTCACTTTCCTCCCAGATGCTTTTAGCTGGAGGTTACTTTGAACAAAAACAATGACTTGGGGGGGAACGGTTGGTCATATTCAATAAACAACATATTGCAAAGAAACAAATGTAATTAGAATGGAACTGAACTATAAATATCATGGAAACACCTGAATATTATCTCAGCTGATGTGTCACAGCGTATTACTCTATTAAAGAAATGCAAATATTACCATCAGAGTCTACCACTACCACCATACCTGTACAACTGGGCAGTCCCTGAGTAAATGTTTAGAAGTATTACTGAACAATTTGGTGTTGATCTTTCAAATATGTTACGATTAACATGCATATTTGTAATTGAAAACATTTCTCTAAAATAAATAAGGAATACATATAAGCATTTATTATATTAGTAAATTATTACCAAAGACCGTTGATTCTTCTAGTTCACAGATTCACCGATTCTTAAATGCTTTAGCCCAGCAATTCAGTTTCTGAATCACGAGACCATCGATTAAATTATTTGGGAATGATACATTCAAATCAAGCAGTAGAGACAGTACTGAATTTGTATTTCCTGCCACATATATGACGCAATTTGGTAATCAAGGGAAGAGGGAGTGGGTGGGGTAAGATGCAGCACGGACAAACAATATTAGGCAGGAAGGGAGTCAAACAAATCAAGTCATATGACAAAGTCCCTTTTTTTTTCTTCACTTAAAAGATTAGTTCAGGATGTTCAAATGTTGAATTGTTCATTCAGATCTGCCCATCACAAGCAGACAAACAGGTATGAGACCAGAGGGCACTAGAGGTGTGGACCAGGGGGCGTCAGAGAGAAACAAAACACAAGTTGTGAAAGTCAATGTGTACATGATCACAACATCATTGGCAGTAGCAGATTTAAATGTGGAAATAATAAGACCTACCCCATTGTCACTGACTTTTACTGAGGTCTGCTGCTTGAATTATACCACCTCAGAAGCTGTGCTAACTGGCATTAAAACCATATTTCCAAGACATGCTGTGGAAAAACCAAAGTTTTTGAAGAAGATGGACCACAGTTTGCTTGAATAGAATTTAATCACTTAGATAGGAATGGGGCTTTACCTATACTTCATCGAGCCAATAATTTCCTCAATCAAACAGCCTGGTGGAAAAAAATATTGAAATTTAAATTTGACGCACAAATCAAAACACAGTGAAGGTGCTTGCATACTGCACTACATTGCAGCACTAAGTGAGAATACTCCGCTGACCAGCTTCTCATGGAATGGAGACTCCGATCCAACTTACCAATCACAGAAAAGACACTGAAAACAATATAGAGATAGAGAAGTAAAAGTTGTTCTCTGTAGAGTTGGAAAAAAATCTCCCAGAATTCCAAAAGAGGTAAAGTGACGCTTGAGGACAAAATAAATACGTGGGCACAAAAAGGAACTGTCATCAATCAAGTACAAATTGGGTCATAAGCAATTCAGACAGACGGTGGTGTTATTCCCCTCAGAGAAACTTATGTGATCTTCTAAAAGAACCAGCAGCAGTGAGTCAAGTCCTGGATGCTGTTGAAGAGACTGAATAGGGAACACTTATAAAATCAGACCAAGACACATCTGTGGCTGGGAATTGAACTATGGAATGTCTATCCTGGGCGTATCCCTTATTTGCAGGCTTTACCAGAGGCCTTTCCTACAAACAAAAACAAATTCACAAAACACAGAAGGGAAGGCAGTCCACATTAAAACGTTTCTGTTGTTCTCCTACCTAGGTTCTTAACTTTTGAGAAATGGCCAGTTAATTCATTATAAATAATTATGCATTCTGTAATAATGCATCATGTGTAATTAAACAATTTGTTTTTTTTTAATTACAGCTGTTATCCCAACATAAAGGCCAAGTAACTCAAGGGATCTACCTTCTCTTTCTACCATGAAATAAACAACAAAAAATTATCATTTCAAAACCCTTCAGTAGGAACTGTTACATGCATTTTTAATCAGACACAGACTATTCTGTTCTATTTCAGGATCATGGGGCATCATATCTAGCGTTATCTAACACATCTAATACAGAGGGTTTATTGATTGTGTTTTAAACTAAAACACAGCCACTTGGTTTAAGGAAAATACCCTGTCTAAAGGCATCATAATGTATGATTTTAAAACATCCATGACAGTAAAAACAACACACTCAAATCACCTAACTTTGTTTATACAAGTGCATGAGTCAGGGTTCACATAAACACCGACCACTCATTTAAAAGCAGCTTTGCTTTTTATATAAACCTTGCTGTTAACATACGTGCTAAGCAAATTTGTTTTTTCATAGCAACTTCTCAGGTCTTTGGCTTCATTATTACATTATACATTATTACCACTCTAGATGATCTAGTTATTTACACAAAACAATGTCACAGGGAGAATTTATACTATATAAATGCATACTATAAAGCAGTCTCGGGTGTATAGTTATGTGTATATGTGATGTGTTGTATTTGTTAATTTTGTCACAAGCCAGTAGGGTTTGTTCTTATGGGTGGGGGTGTTTTGGCCACACATATCCATATTGTGTTGTGTGTGTGTGTGTGTGTGTGTGTGTGTGTGTGTGGTTTGTGTCCTCCCTTCTGTTTTTCCCCTCACTGTCATTCTAACATTCAGGTATCTGACACCCATTGGCTTCATCCCACCTGTCAATTATCATCAGCGCACCAGTTTCTGGACCAATCACGTGTCCGTCCCTCAATTGTCTGCACATAAAACCCTCGCGTTATTTTGTCACGGGGCGAGCAAAGTTGGTAGAAAGATTTATTAGTAGTGTGTTTCTGGTTCTTTAGGTAGTTCGCTCACTAATTAAAAAGATCCTTGTGTGTTGTCTCAAAAATACCACCTGAAGGGTCGTGACAAAATGCATACTATAAAGCAGTCTTTTTTACGGTCTTCTGGGAAAACCCACATTCCCTATGTTCAACCTCCTCACTGTCTGGCACACCATAAAAAATCATTTTGTACACTGTTACTACTTGCTACCAGCTAGACAGGCATAAGTGAGTGCATTCCAATCAACGAATGAGATGCTGTGACAGGTTATTATGATAAGCCACGACTACACTGAAATAGTTCACCACCTAATTGTTCAGCAAGAAAACAATTAGCATTTAGATTTTTTTTTCATTGCCCAAAAATCTTCTTCTTCACTTTAGTTTATTCTTCTTCCCTTTAGTTTCTTCCCTTTAGTTTCTTCTTCTTCCCTTTAGTTTATTCTTCTTCACTTTATTTTCTTCCCTTTAGTTTCTTCTTCTTCCCTTTAGTTTATTCTTCTTCACTTTATTTTCTTCCCTTTAGTTTCTTCTTCTTCACTTTAGTTTATTCTTCTTCCCTTTAGTTTATTCTCTTTAGTTTCTTCTTCACTTTTGTTTATTCTTCTTCACGTTAGTTTATTCCCTTTAGTTTCTTCTTCCCTTTAGTTTATTCCCTTTAGTTTCTTCTTCCCTTTAGTTTATTCTTCTTCCCTTTAGTTTATTCTTCTTCCCTTTAGTTTATTCTTCTTCACGTTAGTTTATTCTTCTTCCCTTTAGTTTATTCTTCTTCCCTTTAGTTTATTCCCTTTAGTTTCTTCTTCCCTTTAGTTTATTCTTCTTCCCTTTAGTTTATTCCCTTTAGTTTCTTCTTCCCTTTAGTTTATTCTTCTTCACTTTAGTTTATTCCCTTTAGTTTATTCTTCTTCTCTCCTTCAGTTTCTCCTTTAGTTTATTCTTCTTTTTTAATTATTTTAGTTTCTTATGTATGCTCGAAGACTTACAGTTTTGTTTGTTGATGTTAATAAACACACAGGTGTACACAACGGTGAGCCAAAGTCCTGATTGTTTCGGATTATTCCAAGACCGCGCATGTTCAGCATAACACGCAGCTCAATGGCACTACATGGCATGTGACTCCAGGTGAACTGGAACTGGGTTAATGTAACCTATTACTAAGACTTGACTTGCGTTTTGCCCTTTTATTTACTTGCTTAGCACAAGAAAAGGTCAACTGGGAAGTAAAAGACAACGCCAAATTTTAAAAAATCTATTTATCCAGCTCTTAAGAATGGATACCTTGATACACAGTTTTACGTATCAGATTACAAAATTGAAATGTTTCTGTGAACCAATATTTTTCTTGCGGTATATATGAATTCACAGGTCATGGCTTTCAAGGTAGTAATATTTTCAATATTCTTTAATATAGGATCTTCACAAATTTAAATGGGCACAGCTGAGCAATGAAGTTTTATTTAATCAATTTCAAGCAAATTCAAGAAAAGCAAGAACCTAATGTCACCCATACCTGGCTTGTATCATTGCTGACTGGCTTGCATCATTAACATTGACACATTAAGTAACTTGTTAGCTTATTACAATAAGTGAGTGACATTAGTGATTAGTAACAGGCTTGGCCTGACCCGAATCAAACCCGGCATTCAGCCTTGGGGAGTATTGAGCGCAGGTTGGGTATTAGGACCATTGTGGGGAAAATGTTAAATATTAGGAGAGATGGTTACTAGACCATTGTCTGGGAGAGTTTTTTGTCGATGGGGAAGTCTTTTTTTTAAGTTTGTGATCTTATGTTTAACATTTGTGAAATCAATCAATCAATCAATCAATCAATTTATTGAATTTTTTATTTGAAAATTTATGAATTTAACAGTCTAATGTTCATATTGTTTGATTCTCTCCAGTCGAGGAGTTCCAATATATTGTAATATCCGGAAGAGAGCGTTGGGGGCCCAGATGGCTGGAGTCCAGTAAAACTTAAAAAAAAAAGGTTTAGGAAAAATTAGAATCAAAAGTGATTTTCTTTCAGTGTTCTGTTTTCATTTATAAACAGATTGCTACACAATCCTTTTCTGCAGTTGCTTTTTCAGCACACAAGTTTATTTTTTCTGGGCCTTAACAGGCTGGACACTCAAAGGACAGGATGAGGGCAAGGCCCTAAATAAACTGACTACAGTTTAAACCTTAATTTGGTTCAACAACAAGGTTAACATTTTTAATTATTCATGTTTTTTAATGCCTGTTTACTGAGAAAAGTGTTGGAATTTTTTCGTGTTTCAATATTTAATATTCATATTAAATATTACTCTCCCATAACCTCCCATTACAACAACCACTGCAAAACAAACTGGCATTTCAATGGTCAAATCATGAAGCATAATTGTTTTTTTTTGTCAGCAGCTACCAGCTTGATTTTTAAATTTGTATACGGATTACTGGGTTTACAAAAGATTAGACAAATTTGTAACATTATTAGGTAGGAAGTTGATAGCTAGCCTGCTAACGGTGCAAATTGTCCACACGCAGCCTAGGTCAGCTGCAATTTTTCAATCGGAAATTCTTGGCTTGACTCTTAGTCACATCACTTTTGGGGAAGAAACAGCATCCCTGATCCAAAGCAACCATGGGCATCAAGCTCAAAATATTACACTTAGATTGGGAAGAAGTGACTACATGTATCAATTTTCTATTTCTATTTCTATTTTTTTTTTCTATTGTATTTTTTTATTTTCTTATTTCTTTGTACCGCATACATTTTTATTGTATTTAATTGCCTATTTGATGTTTTTATTTGTTTTTATTCTGTTGTATTTTAATATTTTTTTCTTTTTCTTTGTAAAGCACATTCAAATGCTTTTATGTATGAATTGTGCTATACAAATAAACTTGCTTGCTTACCCTAATTGCATAGTCAAATAAAATTGACAGTTATTTTCTTTGACTACACGAATTGCATAGTAAATTAAAACGTTATTAAATACAATTGTATTAAATGTGATGAGTGGGTTGTCGGAAAGAACGAAACTGTTTCAATACTGAGCAAGACATAACAGCTGGGGTGGGACCTGAACCTTTCGGTTGCAAGCCTGTCACCTTCACCACTTCACCAGCAGCTGCCTCTTCATTATACATGATATGGTTTGGTCATACACGGTCAGCGGTGCACGCTGTTTTATTACTGAGTAAGACACTTCACTTGAATTACTTAAAAAAAGGGAATGAGAAACAAGAGATCAAACATCTGTTTCCTTAGATAATGGTGCAGAAAAGTCCATGTTTTATTTGTTGTCATTTATTTACACAGAACATACAAACACATTGAACAGATAATGATTACATACATTCTGTGCAGGTAAGAAAAGCCTAAAGGGGCTTAAAAGGTCCTCATCCTAGTGAATTAGTGTTATTTAACTAAACTAAACAAACCAAAAAAATGATATAATTATAAATCAATACACTCATATGAATATACTCAAAATAAAACAAAAAAATAATATAAAAAATACAAAACAGTAAATAAATGTTTAATATAAGGTTGTGTATGTTACTGAGAGATGTAGTTATCTGGGAATGTATGCACTTGTGAGTTAAATTTGAAGTATATTTTACAGGGCAAGAATTTTAATCTATTAAAGAGTGGCAGTGTTGGTGAGATATGGGTGAATAAAACAGTAGTACTGTGTCAGAAGACCTGACCGATGAACCAGACCGATTTTACCGATGACTTCAGAGAAACTTTTTTGACTTTATTGCAGATAATCTGGTTAATGAAACCTGGTATTTAATCTACAGTATGCCTTATATTTTTCTGTGAAAGTTTAAAATAAGGGATAGTTTGTGAAGGGGATCACCATGGAAACTTTAAGATCAATTGGAACGACCCCAGTCCCCAAGGGTTTAAAAAAAAAAGGATAAAGGTTATGGGCTTAACAATCAATAAGCACACACACACAAAAACAACAACTAATCACCTCTTGATGCTTTGCTGAATTCCTATTATACTGGGACTTTTTTCGTCCGTGATTAATATGGACGAAGACAAGGAGCAATATGCTGGTTTAATGCAGCTTTGTTTATGATATATTTGCAATGCTAGTTGCAAGAGCAAATGCTCCCTGGTTTCAGTGGGACAAAGACGAATGGTACAGAAATGATTGAACAAAAAACAGAGCACGGCGTTATTTGTACTTTAGTGATACTGTATGAGAAATGTCAGACCCCACTCTTTAAAGGATAAAAGGTCTGGTCAATTACTATCACTATTAGTAGCTTTGGCTTCTGTGATGACAGTGTGCATGTTAATTTAGAGTGGAGTATACGGAGTATTCATTAGTCATTAAGTTGCTTAGCTAACGTTGTTTAGTTTCTTAGCTGATGTTTAGTTGATCATTCAGAGTGATTTAGGCTATGCTCGTATCAAGTCCAACCTTCTGGTTAGGAGCCTGGTGCCTCAACCTTGTGATAGGCCTTCGGCTGGGGATTCTGAACAGTCTGAGTTGGGGTCTACCATGTGTGGCTAACCTCAGTCTTGGGTTAGTGCGTCTTAAAGTACTCAAGCACAATATTAGATTAATCCTACTAACGGAAAAGTCCCTGCCACTGATTTAGCAAGTTTTCACTTTTCATGTTTTTTTTTTCTTCCAGTTTCTGCCTACATTCGAAATACTTGAGACTTTAGTGGCTGCAAAATCAACGCTGTGCGTTTCTGTCGGTCTGTCTTCGGTCCTGTGATGGATGGGTGTCACCTATGTGCCGCGCCTCACAGTCTTTGAGTGTCGGGTTTAACTAAGGCTCATGTGTGATCCTCAATTTCAAAAGCTGTTAGGTAAAAAATAATTCGTTTTTTCTAAAGAACTTGAAAGCTTTTAGGACAAAAATAAGACATGATGACTCGTATAATATCATGTAATCAAAAAATGATACCAATGATTTTCTCCAAAATAAAACAAACTTACTTCAACCATAACTGTACTCTCTGATATTTTTCATGCCATTTCTCATTTCAATTGTGATAATAATAAAATTAGCTGTAAAAACTTTGCTGTTGAGGCTGTACTTCGCCAGTTTTAATCCTGAGTTAACAGACATTAGAGAGGAAACCAAAAGTGCATGAAAGATGTAGAGTTGCACCTTTTCCCACGTACGGTTCCATTGTCGGTTAGAAGTTTGGCTTGCAAAACCGGCTGGCAATGTCTCCCTAATGTTCATCAGTTCCCGCTGTGTGAAAATAATCACTATTTTGTGACAATACACAAAGTTTGTGAACAAAAATTACAAAAATGTGACCAAACGGTGACAAAACACCGTTGCTGCCATTCTGGATGCCTATTAGCATCAAGGTTGCAGGTTATTGATTCCTTGAAAAAGTTCAAACTCCTGACCAATCTCACATATTACTGAATTGCAAATGGTACATTGTAATGTTGTCTTGTTTATCTTGGGAATATTCCTATGCCAAAAAAACAGAAATATGTTATTTACAAGTATTCACACCCCACACATTAATATCCGCCACCTGTCACTGAAATAACAGCTTTAATTATTTTGGTGTACGTAAATCACAAGGTTGGAGTGATTTTAGCCCATTCTTCTTGAAAGATTTGCTCTTGGTTTTTCAGGTTGCGGATCGCAATTTTCAAGTAGTGCCAGAGATTCTCAATGTAATTGAGATTAGGACTGGTCCACTGTAGGACATTCACCTGTTCTTGAGCCATTCCAATGTTTCTTTAGCCTTGTACTTGGTATCATTTTCCTGCTGAAGTTCCAGTTTTTATCCGACTGAAGCAGGTTCTCAGGTAGTATTTCCTTGTATTTTGCTCAGTCCATTCTTCCTTCAGTTCTAACAAGATTCCAGCCCCTGCCGATGAGAAGCATGTCCGTAGTATGATTCTGCAACCACAATACTTCACACTGTAGGGATGGTATTTCTTAAGGCATGGACAGTGTTAGGTTTGTGCTACACATGGTGTAGTAGGTTATCTGAGTTTGTTAAAAATTGTATATTTTTAGAGATTAACCATTAACTTTTTAATACTTTTGTTCTATTTTGCTTTTAAGTTGCTTACTCCTCTTTAACAGGAAAATAAAAATTGCAGCGACAATATATTTAATCAAGTAGGTTTTTGAGAAAGGAATTAAGCACTAAGTTGTTTGTTATTTGGCGATCATGTAAAAGATTACTGACCTCGGAACCCGGTGACCATTGAACGTCCAGGACTGCATTCTTCTTGGCTAAAAACAACAGAGAGAATACACTACATTAACATGGGTTAGGGTGATAGGCCAAATAATAAAGGTGAAAGTCACCTTCAAATCAGGTCAAACATGGCATTTCCACTTCTTTTCTACCTATTTGTTTTATTTACACCAATAACAGGAGGACTATGTGATCCTAAGTGGTTGGTATTTCAAACTGGAACAGTGATTAAAACAAAGTGAGAATTTGGCAGTAATGATAATCATCTCTGAAGAATGGTCAAGAACAAGTTTGGAAGTGATGCCATTTAAAAATAACATTGTGTTATGAATACGCCAGCTGGGGAAAATATGTACCCCAGTGCAAGCTGGAGGCAAGGAGCTGGGGTATGTTGACTGTGGCCAGCTTTTCTGTATTATGAGTAACAAAAAACTCTGCTCTTGTGGCTCTGGCTACTTTATCGAGACCACGTCAGAGAATAAAGCTGGACCACAATTTATGTCATCTTTAGTACTGGTGATTCATTAATCAGGGAGAATCCAAACAGCTCACTCTCTTTCAAAGAATTAACACACTAGTAATTAGCTTCATACTGGCGACAATAATATCTAAAAGAGCACTTGATAAGAAAAAAGCTAATGATAAAATGATCATGATAAATTGAGCTCTCACAAAAAGAAAAAAAACATTAGCTTTACTTGTTATGTTGTTACTCTTATCTCTTATCTGCAGATGAAATGCAACCAATCAAAGTTTCATTGTTGGGGTGTTGTTTGAAGCTGGAATTATATAAGAACTGCAGAAGTTCTGGATATCTTGAGACTTCTTTGGCTGTCCCTAAGGGTAATGACAAACATTTTCTCTTGAGCTCAATGAATCTCAATTCTGTTTAAAAAGTCTCACTTTGCATTATAGTTAGGGTGATTCTTTTTTTTTTTTTCCAGAAATTTCCTCGACAGAACATAAACCTTCTGGTGGAAGACGTTTCTCCACCGTGCAGCAGAATACACCCTATTAAAACATGGTATGGAATGGACAAAATGCTGTTATAAACTCATACTTAAGTGATAGAAGAAAATTAAAACGCTCCCATGTGTTCATAAGTGAGTTTGTAAATGATTTAGTATATAGGGTGTGAGAAATCAATATTTATACAGGGATCTGGGAAACATTTTTTACAAACCTTAACATTTTTATTTCTCATTTCATTCTTTAAATATTTTTCACGGGTGTGGTTTTACTCATTTTGAAAAACTTTGAAAGTGCTTTTTCACAACTGCGGACATAATTGAATTAGTACTGGTTACTTAGGGATCAGAAGTTTCAGTTTGTTCAAATACTTGTATCATTTCAGCAAAGCATGTTTTGCCTGTTTTCTCTTAAATACAACAATCTGTATTACAGAATCTCTTGTGTTCACAAGGAAAACATTGTTTAAATAAAATCAAAGTGCAATTGGCAATTAACTACATCGATATATCACCTATGTAAAAATTAATTGCTGAATTGTTCATTCGATTTATCACAGCAGTGGCATAAATCCAAAGACTAACAGTCCTCTGTATGAGATTAATTGAGGCGAACCGGTCAGAGATATTGAGAGACCAAGAACAAGAGAGCAATAATTGTATTTCAAAAGATAGAATCAATATGGTAATTTAATCTACCATGGGAAAACTGAGGGAGGTTAGGCTACAATAAAACCTTAGTCTGTTCACTGCTGTAATGAGAAGACAGTACCCAGTCGAAGGATAAACCCAGGTTCAGGACAAAGCAAACAAGAACAAGAAGGGCAGAGCAGGAATCAATGTCAAACTGGAATGGATCAGTCGCATGGCGTCAATTTCCAAACAGGGGCAAATCCAGGAGTCAAAGTCGAAGGGGTAAGTACGAGATAGATCAGAACAGAGGGAGTCAGGCACTAGAAATTAAACCATGCAGAATTTCAAGTGAACAGCAAACAAGACTTTGCAGAGCACTCTCCTCTACATATAACTGTGTCATAAATATACAGGGGCCTAACATTCGAGGACTGAGAACCGAAAGGTTGTCAGTTCAAATCGCAAGAGAGACATACTCTTGTGCCCTTGAACAAGGGACCTCATGTTATTATTTATTTAATTGCAGGTGCATTAAGTCTTTTTCTTCTATAGTACAAAGTTAAAACATAAGAAGCATATTCTTACTTTGAAAGACAAATGTTACATCCTTCTTCATATGTATTTCCTTTGGCTAGGCTTAAACAACATCAAACAAAACTTTCCATGTGAACTCCAGTCTCTACTGATTGAGAAGAGCTGCATTTGTATTTCAATTAAAATCGCTTCTGATTTTTGTTTTTTGATCAGAGCCTCCGATCTGGCTTAGGTTTTCTATCTCTGAATACATAATCTCTGTGAACGAAATACTTGTGTGTACAACCATACATTTTCAAATTCGTAACAGACGCAAGGTTGGGAAAGTAAGTGTAACATTGTAACATGGAAATGTGTTTCCATCATTAAATATACTGTAGTCTTTCCAGCAGAAAGAACTTAAAAAAAAAAAAACAACATTAAAGGCCAGTGATACATTTTAAAGGACCATTACTTTCAGTTACCTTAAACGATACAGAAAAGCTGCTGTTTAATTTGATAAGGACACCATGATATGGTGAGTTTAAATTACATGTTGATTGCTGACCCGTAGCTTGGCTGTTCCAGCATTCAATACAGGTCTGTTTTTTGAACAATAAAAATCCTTATTGTTGTTGTAGATACAGTTACTGTTTTTCATAAAAATGTAGCAATAGACAGAAAAAACAGACAGGTCATTATTTAATTATCTTTGTCTAAGATAAATTTGGATGAAATAGTACTTGTTCCTCTAACCCAAATTGATTAAGATCAGTTTGTTTCACTCATTTAATCCCTAAATAGTACTAAATAACCTATAAAAGGTCAGCTATGTGTTCCTTAGAAATGGAGCAACAGTGAGAACAAAGACAACACTGAGGCCAAAAAGGAAGAGGAGTTAATTTTCAAGGAGGAAGAGATGGAAAAAGGAGAATCAAAATGAGATGAGATGCAGGCAACCACAGTTCACCATGTCATGCATCGTGGTTTGACTTTGACGGAAGCAAAATCTTAGTTGATCTACTGTGGCATCAATTATTTGAATCTTTAGCAATGAAAATAGGTATGAACACATTTACGAAAACATTGGAGAATATAACAAGCTAAAAGGAACATTTCCCATCACATGTGTAACTCAGCTGGACTGACCAGTGAGTACATTTACAAGATGTCATAGTTGTGACCACACCACCAGTTTAGCAAATTTACAAAGTTTGCAAACTGTGAAGAGGTCTAGCAAAAGTGTACAGGATATAAAAAAAAAAAAAAAAAAAACTATAAAAAAGAAAGCTGTTGACTGATGCATAGGACAAAGTATAAGAAATTATGTCTAAGAATGGCATCAAAGCTTAACAGTTAGACAAAAGATTCTCCAAAAACAAAAGCTACACTTTTCAACAGTTCTGATTTCTGTCTGATAAGGTTAAGAAAGCACTTCTTGTTGTGTGACAAATATTGGCAACTGAAATCTAAAAAAGAGAGGTCAGTAGCTTTAAAGACCATCATTGGGAAGGTCCTGAAGAAATACAAGCTAATGAAAGAAGCAAAAGTTTGTCTGTTTGTCACGAAGAAGAAAAGGAAATTGGAATAAAATTCGAGTGGGATGATAGAACAAAAACTGGGGGAAAAAATAGAAACAATAACACAACAAAATAAAGACATATTCTCTTATTGCTTATATGACATTGCTGAATCTCTTTGGAAAGTTTCCTCAAAAGATATCCTTTCTGAGGAGTTAAATAAACTTTGATGGGTAGGGAAACATTTTTGCACAAAACTTATTCTAATATCGAATTCAAGGCTGATAAATTTCGTCATCATAGAGTAAGCACCAACAACATCAAAGACCTGCTGAAGATGGTGTTCTGTGAGACTGCTAAAGAAAGCCTGTGTGTACAGGGAATGCTCCAGCTACCAGGGTGAATACCTTGCTATCACTGAATGTGATGGTAATGTTCAGACATGGTGGTGTGTGTGGAAGAGTAAAGCTGAAGATTGAGAACCAAGGTAAGACATAAATGCATTTACAGTCCATCTTATGGTCAAAGATGATGAAAATGGCCACCTTGTGGAAGGCTTCAATCAGAGCAAATGTTGTCTTTTCAGACAAGCATGTCTTTAAAACCAGGCATCAATGCATTTCTCAAAGAATGCTGATAGGAAATGAAATAATGATTTTCTGAAAACGACCTCTTCAAATATGCTAAATAAAGCGCACAGGAGTTAATGTTAAAACATAGGTGGCAATCAGTTACTTTGGCCAATGAAAGATGATGTAATGTGGTACAAACAAGGGTGAAAAGTATAATCCCAGAGCCAAAACCTGTGAAAAGCCAATACATGCAAAAAGAGCCTGGGTCGGGCAGGTAATGAGTGGCTGCTTCTGATTGGTGACTCTCAATTTTCCAGGTTCAGTATTTATCAGTTTAGTTTGAAACATAATGAATACTAAAGGCAATTCAGATACAAAAAATTATAATCTAAAATTGTATTAAATAAATACATTGTTTTAAGAAAGTGGCTCTGCAGTGATTCTACATCTAATTAAAAAAAAAATTTAATTTCCCCTTGCCACTTCCTCTTGCAGTCATTAAAAATAATGCGATTTCTCTTTAAAACTAGTGTCACCAACCTGTCTTGACAATGCTTTGTCAAATGCAGCTGTAGATAATGTAATTACACGTTTCCAGCTCTGGTATACAAGTAGGAAACTCAAGTAGTGACATTTCAGGGAAACATACATACTTAGACACGTATAAAGTAAAAGAAGCACTTAAATATTTGCTAATATCAGTTTTAAGTAGAAACATGATTATACATTGAACTGATAGGATTGGTTATAAGATGGTCTCTTATTTGTGTTATTTTGTTTAAAATAAATACGCTCTGCCTATTGAAACAAACCCTCTCTTACTCTGCACATCATTTGCGATGGAATCTTTGGTGAAATTTTTCAGCATATGTAACTGCTGGGAGACTGGATGGCCTGCCTTGATTTTATCTATCAATATATTTAGACATTTATTATGAACTCGATGTGCCCCTTTAAGAATTATTGGCATCCTACTTATATACTTATACTTTATAAATATAAACAAAAAAGGCTGTGAAAAAATGTCTATGTTGTATATAAATTTTTCTTAAACATGCGTGTGAAATTATTGCCAATCTTTTAAACTGTTGTGAACAAAATCTAATAGATGTATGTTCAAATTAAGATTTTACTTTTTAAAGTTCATCTGAGTCTTTAAGAGACTCTTAAGTAGTCATCCATGACAGGCTGCACTTACAGTCACCAACAGAACACACAAATAAAATGAAACAAGAGGTTGTTGACCTTCACAAATCATGGAATGGCCTTTTTTGTTCATAATTACGTAGGGTGCCAATCATTCTTGAGGGCACTGTATAGGAGGTGGCTGGCATCCAGAAAAAATACACACAATGATCCAAACACCTGAGGCAGGTAAACTAATAGGAGGAAGATGGCCGTTTATACATGAAGCCGAATATCACAAACAAATCCGAGATATTTTATTTAAATCAGGAATGAGGTGATATAATCTCAACCTTGAAATCTCAAACAATTACTTTCAGATTAAAGTGTGATTTGTATGCTTACAAACACTATTTCTCAAATTATACTACGGCAAAAAAAGTGCACAGGTACTTTAAAACAAGGTTTACACAAAACGACATTATTCGCAACATTTGTTGTTTCATTTCATGAATAAAAAAAAAATTAAACTAATGACAATACAGATTCAATTAACTTCATTAAGTTTAATCTGTGACTGGAAATTCGAATTTCAATGACGGATATTTTTATTCTAAAGGCCATTCAAGGTACTTCATTGTTTGTAGTTGAACATCCAGTTCCAAAGTGAGATGGGCATTAACATAGAGTTGATTCCACCCACTGCTGCTATAACAGCTTCCACTACATATTGGAACACTGCTGTTCCAATATCGGACTTGCTTCCATTCAGCCACTAGACATTAGTAAGGTCAGGCACTGAAGTTGGTCAATGAGGCCTGGCTCACAGACGGTTTTCTAATGGGGTTGATTTCAGGGCTCTATGCAGGACTATGAAGTTCTTCCACACCAAATTCGACATACCATTTCTGTATTGACCTGCATGTGCACAGGGGTATTGCCATGCCTTCCCCAAACTGTAAATCACTGTATGCTACAGCATTAAGATTTCTCTTCACTTCATTAAGGGGTTTAGCCTGAACAATGAAAAACAGCCTCAGACCATTATTCCAAGCGTGATTCCAATGGCAACAAGCTTTACACTACTCCAGCCGATGCTTGGCATTGCACATGGCGATCTTAGGCTTGTGTGCGGCTGCTTGACTATGGAAATCCATTTTGTGAAGCTACAGTTCTTGAACAGTTCTTGTGCTGACATTGCTTCCAGAGGCAGTTTCAGACTCGGTAGTTAACGTAGCAACCTAGGACAGGCATTTTTTATGCATTTCAGCACTTGGCGGTGCTGTTCTCTGAGCTTGTGTGAACCAACACTTCACGGCAGAGCTATTGTTGCTCCTAGATGTTTCCACGTCGCAATAACAGCACTTACAGTTGACTGGGGTAGCTCTAGTAGGGCAGAAATTTTACAAACTGAAAATGTGGCATCCTTTGACTGTGGCACATTGAAAAGTCACTGTCTTTTTGAGTACAAGCCATTCTACCGCTAATGTTTGCCTATAGAGACACCTATGCTCAATCTTATACACCTGTCAGCAACAGTTTGGGCTGAAATAGTCGTTGACCTGAAATCCACTTATTTATAGGGGTGATCACATACTTTTAGCCATGTAGTGTATGTACAAACCAACCTTGTCCCAAGTATGTGATTTATTTCTAAATAAAATGTTTACATGATATCAAATATTATGTTGCAACCATATCTATATTGTAGTAGAGTTTTTACCGTTACGACTTTGAAAGATGAACAACCACGTGACACTAAAATGAAGAGTTTGCTGTGTTGTGAAAGTTGTGATTCTAAATCAAGGTAGACAGACAAACGCTGTGAAATAGAAAAGGTGGAAATAAAGCAAATCACATTTTGTTGTGACCTGGCTTGAACTCTGTTGCACATACTGACATGCTCTCACACATACACACATCGCTCGCGCACTCTCAACCAATTGCAGTACCGTCACAACCATTCGGGAAATACTAAGATTTAATCGATCCATAAAGTTATTATTAATTTATTTTCTGACCCTGGAGGCAGTGGAGAGAACTATTGGAACATGGCACAATGAAGGACATTTTTCATTGAATTAACACAATACTTACTAATAATACTACAACAACACTGTGTGTATTATTGGTTGTAAAAGTCTCTATCACCAAAAAAACATTTAAAAATATATAGTTATTCATGCTTATCTGAATATGGTTTACCGGGTTTGGGTACAACAGTACTGGCCCCATTTGCATAAAATGTGGACCCATCCCAAAATGTTCAAAGACATGCCTTCTCAACATCTAGGGAGAAAATAGTGCAGAATGAAGGTCTCTGAATTATCAATGGCATGGAGGAGTCAAAAGTCTGATTAATATTAATTAGGGCCCCTAAAGATCAACAACTGGGTTATCGTTGACCTAAACTATCAATAGGTTTATTAAAGCAGTGTGCCGATCTCTATGAAAAGGACCTTTTCACTCTGCAGGCCCTTAAGGTAAGTTTTAAAAATAGAGAGGTCTGCTTTGGTCTTAGATGTTTATAATTGTGATAAAATGTCCAAAAAATGTTATTTTTTATTTCCACTATTCACACTGTTGATATTCTGGGATTTGATCACAAAGAAAGGTGTAGTTTCCTACTCATTAATATAACATTATGACACCTTGCTGACAAATGGTTCATGATGCAACAGTATTTTAGTTTTTTAATCATTGTAAACTAATTGTAAACTGGGAGTTATGGTACTGAAGATAAGTCTTTTTCCCTTTGAGCTTTGCTTCACTCAGATTTATTGCTGTAATTATCTGCATATTTAAACGTGAGCGGAGTAAATCACAGTATAGTGCCTTTTGTTTGGTTTATACTTTGAATTGCTGCTAGTTTGCAGAAGTCTTACACAAGTTCAGTGAAACACATTTAGATGTTTTTATCATGGGGAGACTGCAATAGCTGCTGCAGCACTTTATTAAAGAACATAAAATTAACTTTGGTTCTGTTTGTTTTTGATCTTCATCCCGGTAAACTGGGATGCTCTCAGCTATATAACGAAAATGAAAATATGAATGCCCTTATCCATGGGGATCCTTTCTGACAGCACATTTCCCAAAATAATAACTTTGTTTCAATTATTCATCCTCACAAAACACCTAAAAGGATTGTGGATTTACGTAATTCTTCGTGTACCATGCCTATGCATTTGTTCAGCAGGTAGCCTTGGGGACTTATCCGGGACTATTTGCCTCAGCTCTTTTATGCTGTAGTAAACGGTTTTGCTATTTGTGAGTCACTTACAATTTAACATTTAGCATTTAATGCAGAGTTTTGAATAGACATTGCAAATCTAATTCAGCCTCTTTACACATACAGCAGCTCACAATGTCCAGATTAAAGTGAGTGTGACTGCTGTAGTACTGCATTGCACCAGTAGAAAGCTGTTCATGTTTGTACACATATAGAGTGATATACAGGCCGATATATATACGAATGTGAATACCGACTCTTGTGTAGCCTTGTCTTGAGCCAAGCGCATTACAACAAATAGACATGAACCAAGCATTATTTAATCAATTCATTATTTTACTTTTCCCTTGCTGAGGCACCGAGGAGTTGAAAAAACCCCAACTCACAGGCACATCCCAATACAAAAACACTGGCAAAACAGCTGTTCCACCGAGCAAGTGGGATAAGCATGCTAGCAGTGGTGTAATGTAACAAAGTAATAATACTTCGTTATAGTACTTAAGTATTTTTTTTGGAGAATTTATACTTTACTTGAGTTTTTATATTTTTGTCAACTTTCACTTTTACTCCACCATATTTGTACCAGATGATGTGCCTCTTATGCCTACCGAAAGATAAAGAAATTTTGGCATTTAAAAACTCCTCATCCAACCTCAAAAAACACACTGTGGTAAGTTAAGATTTCTCTTGTGAAGTTGCAGCGTTAATATTATTTAGTTAACATTAAGCCTGTTCAGGCTAACCAGCCATGTCAGCTAATCATTAGCTAGCTAATGAAGGCTAACCAGCAGATGTTGCTGGTTACATTCGAATCACAGATCTAACATTTACCACATCATTTTTGTCGTAATTAATTCAACACAAAACTCTTAAGTAACTCTTTGAAAACCAACTCCTTTTGAAGATGAACAGCAAATTTTTCGGTTTCAAGTAATGATTGAGCTGTTACTCTAGGGAAGGATGGACAGATGAATTAAGGAATGGGAGTGAAGGAAAAACTGGATATTGTTCTTTAAATTACTTAAGTTACGAAGACATGTTTGCTGAATATTTTTATTTGATTCCTTGTTGTAAATTTTAGCCATACCGTTGATTTCATTTCATGTGTCAATTTAAGTTGAAACGGCATTTTTCTTTTTTTAACTTTTTAGTACAGAATGCTTACCATAAACATTGCTTAACATGAACATTAATTTCCAAGAAAACCAATTGGAAGAAACCAAGTTAAAATTTAACACAATCTTGTTGCTGCTTTTTGCTCAAACTGTGTATAGTACAACATTAAAGCTCTGCTGTACTGCAGAAGACCATACTCCAGAAGCCTTATGGTGAGTTGTTTACTGTGAAAGTTTGGCAATTTGGCAAAATGAAGACACGTTGCGGTTCGAGACTTTGTTCCTTTTCGGGAGGAATTCAAAGAAAGCTTCAGCTTGAAGTCCTGTTTTTGTTGAAGTGTTTTGTAGACTCCATTTTTAAGGTGGTGTGCATGCTTAAAATGAATAAACTTTTTTTTAACAGTATTTACTTTTACTTTCAATACTTTAGTACACTATATGGACAAACGTATTGGGACACACCTCTAAATCATTGAATTCAGGTGTTTCATTCAGTCCCATTGCCACAGTTGTATAAAATCAAGCACCTAGCCATGCAGTCTGCCTTTAGAAACATTTGTGAAAGAATGGGTGGTTCTAAAGAGCTCACTGAATTTAAGGGTGGTACTGTAATAGGATGCCACCGTTGCAACAAGTCAGTTCATGAAATTTCTTCGCTCTTAGATATTCCACGATCAACTGTAAGTGGTATTATTGCAAAATGGAAGTGTTTAGGAATCACAGCAACTCAGCTACGAAGTGGCAGACCACGTAAAGTTACAGAGCAGGGTCGCCGAGTGCTGAGGCACATAGTGCGTAAAAGTCGCCAATGCTCTGCTGACTCAATAACTGCAGAGTTCCAAACCTTTCCTGCCTGATTGCATTGTGCCAACTGTAAAGTTTGGTGGAGGAGGGATAATGCTGTGGGGTTGTTTTTCTGGAGTTGGCCTAGGCCCGTTAGTTCCTTAGCTTACCAAGACATTTTGGAAAATTCTATGCTTCCAACTTAGTGGAAACCGTTTGGGGAAGGTCATTTTCTGTTCCAGCATGACTGTGCCCCAGTGCACAAAGCAATTTCCATAATGGCTTAGTTGGATGAGTTTGGTGTGGAAGAACTTGACTGGCCCACACAGAGCCATGACCTCAACCCTGTCGAACACCTTTGGGATGAACTAGAATGGAGATGGGATGTCATAAAAGCTGTGTAGGTGTCCCAATACTTTTGTTCATACAGTGTATATTTAATATTAGAAAATTAATTTTGATACTTAAGTAAAATAAATCAGATATGTTAAGACTTTTACTCAAGTAATATTCTAATACTTCTACCAAAGTAATTTTCTGGTAAGACATCTGTACTTTTACTTTAGTATGGCTTTCAGGTACTTCATGCACCACTGCATGCTAGGCACTCACCCTCTTTATATGCTGCCATAGATATATGTAGCTGTAACTCCTTGACTGGAGGGCATCACACACCATGGACATTAGACTGTTTAATTCAGCTCCTAGTGCCAGCCAGCGGAGGATGAGCTCCCCAAAGCACTTTATCAAAATAAATTGATTGATTGATGGGCAGAAGAAGACTGCAGAACCCCATGCTGGGGGTCTTTTTGTTTGAAAAGGCAGGGTCCCTTGTTACATAGAGCTGGATTTTTTTCACGATCACATTCCGGTCTCTAGTGTCTTTGTCCCAGTCGGGAAAAAAGTATTATGTTCAAAAGTATTACATTTCTTAAAAATACAGCCACTCTAATTTAATGCATTAATATTTGCATTAGATGTGTTTCCTCCACCTCTTATTGTAGGATATGGTGTCTTTGATTCTTACACACAGTACACTTTTCCAATTGTTTTTAAAATAAATTCAGGGATAGGGATGATGTGGTTGTCAGATTGTCTGTGGAGGACTAAAACGCATAGTGTAAACCATGACCATGGCTCTATTATGGTTCGTTAAAGCCAGTTTTCATAGTATTCAAGAGTTAGATTGGTTTCTCACAGACTTAAGTAGTTATTATTTTGGAGTTATTACCAATTATTTAAACCCAGTATGGAATCAGCTGTGTTTCACTCAATTCCGCTTATGTGTCTTAGGTCCTTGCCATGAATCACGTATTCAGCAGCTCATGCAGCCCACACAAGAGTATCAGGTCCTTCTGGAGCAACCCAAGAGGCCCTACTTTTTACTAAATTAAGGAAACTAAAGACTTTCTGACGAAATTTCTGTATGAGAATTATATTTTATTCATTTCTAATTTTTTTACGGTAAAAATTTTTAGTGCTACAATTAATACATAAAAAGGAAATGATGCCATGATTCCATGTGTTTTTTTTTCTGGTTAGACTTCTAACAGGAGTGTAGAAGGTACAGATCTGTGGAGGAGTAATTTTGACACATAAATAGAAAGAGAGGTCCTAACATTTTATTTTGAATCTACCCAGTCTACTCCTATCCCTGCAGTTTTGCCTGTTTTAGAGATAAACTTAATTAATGCATTTTAAAAGAGACACCTTTGAGTCTCTTTTTTTAAGCAAGTTACAACTGCTTATAATTCATATGTTGGGAAAAAACTCCGGAACATCTGATAGGACTTAGGATGCCCATCTGCTTTAATGGGTTTAAAGTAATGTTGCAGAACAGGGGGACTCGGAGACATGAGACAGGTGCGACATCAGTCATGCATACAAATCTAATGTACCTGCTTTTCTGAAGATCAAAGTGTGATTCACCTGTCACTCTCTGATGAACAAACGTCCTCTAAGGTACACAGATCTCTTTAATGTTTTTGGGACTCCTGCTTCCTCCTGAGACTCAAGTTCAGATAGTCAACAGACAAGTAAAAAAGAAAAAAAAATTCTGCCTTTAAGTTTCACTCCGCAACACCAAGCTCTGTGAAAATCAAAGGTAGAAAAAGTTGGCGGGGTAGATTCATGAGACGGGAAGATTCATTAGACGAAATAGAAAAGTCGAGGTGTTTTTTTAAGGATATGAAGAGAAAAACAGAAGGCATAAAAATGATCATATTGGGTATGCAATATATGTCATGCATGATAAATATTATTATTAATTATTATTATTATTATCCTTTTTAAAATTTCTGTAATGTTTAATAACTTTTTGTTTAATAAAAAGTCAATTTATTTTCTTGGAATTTATATCTATGGCAGAACCAAATCAAAGTCCCTTCGCTTCTAAATTTTTTCAGCCTGCAATGGGAGCCAACAAAGATATTGCCTGTTTTTAATGTGTATTTTTCTGCCTGCAGGATTGTTTTTCAGGGGCCTGTACCAGAGGAGAAAGCATTGTGGTGGTAGTTTGGAGCAGAGCTAAGCTGACCTGGAGGAGGTGAGAGTGTTTTTGGAGTTGTCAGTCTTTTTCAAGTATTTTGACTGATTTTGAGAGGACCTGATTTGGTAATTAACCTATTTTTGTATGAGAACATCTTTTGGCTAACGACTTTTTGGAACCATATTTTGACACTGGCTTTTGGATTGTCCCTATCTGTACCTCTCGCCAATAAATTAAAAGACCATGTTTTCTTTTAAAGCTGTCTCCCATTGGTGTTTCATTGATCCTGTTAGTAACGACACGCCCTACACCCAAGGGGTTGCCACATATGGTGTAGAATGCGGTTAAACTTATCAGAGGCTGTGGCTTGACTAAGGCTTGACAAACAAGCACAAGACGAACGCAGGTACTATGCTACCCAGGAAGCACCATTCTGCAGCCGCTGTCTGGACTTCCTCCATGAGGTTGAAGATTTAAAAGAGACAAGGTCAAGCCGGAGAGGAGGGCAGATGAGTGCACTGCTCTGTGCCAAAAAGTTTCCTGGGACTGGAGCACTGACCCCTGTACTCAGGTGTGGATGGAAAAGTACGAGAGCAAAATATCTTAATCCTGAGCTACTGAGGGGATTGAAAGGGTTCCTGCTATTGCCACCAGCCTGGCAGAAGCCCTAATTAGGAACAGGCATCCTGGGATGGCAAAAGTGTTCCAGGTAATGAATCAGGTGGTACAGAAGTTTGGAGAGGGGGAAGCATATGTTAGCAAAGGGGCAATAGTGGAGCAGCCGGACGCTCCACCAGAAAAGTTGAAACGACAGCTGCTGGCACAGGTATAGGAGCAAATTGTCTAGGCTGTGGTGCAGTGGTAAGAGAAGCACCATGAGGAGATAGTTTCTGCCTTGAAGCAGCTTGCACAGTGTGGACAGGCTCATCAAGAGGGGCAGACCATGCAAGCTCAACTTGAAGTGGAGCGGAAAAGTGCCATGGTGGCCCAGAAGGTCAGTGAGGACCTCCAGAAGAGGGGGGAGGCTACAGATGAGTCAATTAACGAAACAAATACTTTGGTATTTATCTCATTTATCTCATGAGAATTATCTCATGTGAAATCAGATAAAGCTTATACATGTAACATTTAACATGTTATTCTGAGCAAAGGAATAACAAAAATCTGCTCTGTTTAGGTTTATTAGAAAGCCATTTGCATTTTATTCACTTTATTTTTCTAAAAATGTTACATTGTAGCATTGAATGTATCGAATGTATCCTCTGCTGATAAATGTATTAAATGTTCTGATGGAAATTATCTCACAGAGAAATGCTTCATCAGGCTCTGCAGGAGCTGATTTCCCTGCTGATGTCCCTCCAGCCTTGCCAAATGCTCCACTTAGTGAGGAAGATATTCAGGACAGACCAGTGGCCAATCATTACGGCTCAGTCTGGAAGAGTGTACAAGCCATGGACTTTGACTGTACTATTTATACCTCCTACGGTTGAAAGGTAAATAAATAAAATAGTTTACTCTTTGCAGTGCACCTTTCCATATGCACATGTAATATTTTAGTTACACATATAAACATGACAGATTGCTATTTGTCATGTTCATAATGTTATTGTCTCAGAATTGACAATAACAGAAAAGCCTTCCCAATATGTACGTATATTTGTTTTTGTCGGGGGGTATGTTACAGTGTTTTCTGCAGGCAACTGTATGAAGGGGGAAAAAAAGTAAGTGGTTGCTGGAGCAGATGTATCCATCGTGTTTTCTGAATGAACTGTACTGCCGTTTGTTTCTCTGATCTTCACACCGCTGTACACACGTTAGCACTAATTTAAAGGCCGGAAGGGTTATGGAGAGAGAGCTGGTAACAGTTATGTGAACATGCAGACATACATGGAAAACAGACTTCCAGTGCTGCCAATCAAGCAGCTGTAACAGGGATGGGGTGGAATTCTCTGAAGCATTGGGGCAGATTTCAGAGATTGCTTTATTGAGACTCAAAATGTGGTTCATCCCCTACTTTACAGTAAACCTGTCACCTGTCTGTTATTAACTCCTTGTATTCAGAGAAAAACAAGGGACCCCAGGTGTAGCTCACTTTGTTGAACAGGCCTTTCTATCACTGAGAACAATGTCTGGTCAGAGCTGATTGGGATTCTCAGCATGTGACAGGTAGAGCCAGCTTGGAGTTCTAGTGAATTTGAAGAAGCTTCCTAGTTAATCTCTCTGAGAGTCTGAGGGGCTCTGTATTTGACTGGTTTGACATTAGACCAAATTCAAATTTCTAGAGATACTCTTCTAGTCAGGGGGTTTAAATGAGGAGCACCTCCATTTGCTGACAGCTTTAGTGGGACACCTCCGATTACAGTTGGCAAATTATATGTACTGCACCAAAGAGACCTATGTACTGCGTAAGAGAGTAAAAAACTCTGGTTTCTCTCATTACACTGCTGCGTACAATAATACGAAATCTCATCCATAAATGGAACTAGGCAGGACAAATGTCGCTGAAGGTTTATAGGAAAGATGATGATAACTAATTAAATAAAAGTATAAATAAATAAATATACATACACCCACACATACAGTCAGGTCCATAAATATTTGGACACTGACAAAGTTATAATTCATTATTATTTTATTGTCCACAGCATATTGTATAAATAATACGAAAAGGGGGGGCACATATAAAAAGTGCTGTAATTCCTACACCATTCATTTTTGGATGTAAATGCCCTCAAATTAAAATCAAAATTAAAGTTAGAGTCTGCACTCATGTTTATTATTGAATTATTCAACTCCAATATACTGTGATAGACAGCTAAAACAATTACAATTTATAAATTTCCCTACTGCCCTATTTTGCTTTATTGCTTTCATTAACCCATACATATGTACTGTATGGACAACTACACATTACATCTACAGGAACTTTTATACATCTCATTCTAAATCCATAGGCATTAATATCGAGTTGGTCCCCCCTTTGCAGCTATAACAGCTTCCACTCTTCCGGGAAGG